>JASKGM010014453.1:2004-34280 GCA_034509205.1 Ceratonia siliqua
TTATGAAAACAGATTATTGGAAACCAGCTACAAATAATTTCTTGAAAAAACTGATGCTTTCAAGCCCTAGTGTAGTCTCAGCAACAAGTGTCGTTTAGCAATGTCCGACGTTGTTTTCTAAGGAGAGCGATTTGCCGAGAAAATTCATTATTGTGTTATGTCAAAGTCCCATTATCTGATATTTTCTGGCACTTAATTGGGACCATTTATCGTTGAGTATTTTTTTTTATAGTATATATGATGATATAAAATTTAAACTTAAATTTGTTTATAAATTACTTAAATTTTTTATTATTAAATTAATTTAATAACTGTTTTATTTGGTTTTCTTATTTTTGTTGCATCAGTATTCAAATCTAACACATGAGAACCATTCTCCTCAACCCAATTACTTGAGCATTTTAACTTAAGGTTAAAATTTATATATTGTGCTATTTTCAAATCATTAAATGTATATGACTTTTATATCTTTTCTTATTAATAATATTTTATTATAAAAATTATTTATATTGTTCATTATTTTCTATGAAATTAATGATAAAATATCAAGTATAAACTGTTTTTTATTAGTAAAACGATAATGAATATTAAATATTATTTATATAATTTACATGATTTATAATAAAATATAGAGAAAATATTAATATCAAAATATATATACTTGATTTATTTTAAATTCGAATTTGATTCATTTAGACTCATGATATTTTAAAAAAAAAAAATTGACTAGCTTAATCAAACTAATTAATTGTTAAACATATTAAGTATAAAAAACGTTCATTAAATAAGCAAAACTTTAGATAATCAATGTTTTAACCCATTTACGCACTTATTTATAAGAGAAGAGACAACACCAATATAAAAACTCAGCATTCGAGAAATTAAATCCTCCTCTGAAAATGCAAGAAAGGCCTAAACAAAGTACAGGAACTAAGAAATGTTAGGTTAATGAAAGTTCTAAGCTAAAATTTGCTTATGAAAATTAACTTTTAAGCAAACATAATAGAGCTAAGAATTTTCATCGAAATACATATTTTAACTTGTTATCTTGAGTTTGCATTTGTTAAAACGTTGTGAAAACTTTGTTTTTTATTTGCGTATACTTTAATTAACTTATTTTATAATAAAATTAAAAATATGTCATCTACACAAGAAATAAATAATTCATATCTTTTTTTTTTTGGTTGAATTGCTTTCTTTCTTATGTAGTATATGATATTTTGCTATATCTCTTTTTGAATATTAGATATTTTATTATGTTATAATTTTGAAACATCTTATAAAGTGAGTCAAGATTGATCTTCTCATCAATTTAAGTTTATCAAGTCTTACATGTGACAACTTTTCATAATAGAAAATTCTTTATTTAATGAAATTATAAATTTTTTAAAAGAAATTTGTTTGAAATGTTGTCAAGTATAAAATTTAGGACTTTAATATAATATTCTAAGAGTAGTCTTGGAATAATATTTTATTTTATTTATTTTTATTTTAAAAAATAATTCTAAAAATTTTTTAAAATAGAATAAAAAATAAAAATTTCATAGCACAAGTATTTGAAAATAAATAAACAAACAAAGAAAAAGTAAAAGTAAAAAAATCTTTAATTTTTTTATATTCTTTTAAATTGTTTCTTAAAAAATTATAAAAATAATAAAAAATAATAAAATAATAAAATGATATTTCAAAAGTATGACTCCCCTTAAAGTAGTATAACAAAGACCTAAAGATTATGATAAATTTGAATTTATGAGAACATGACCCTCATATTAATTGAATTAATAAATAAAAATGATTGAACATCCAATGCATAGCACGGATTACAATTTAGTGTCTTAAATTTTGAGGTAAATTGGTTGACAAAAAATGTTATGTAGTGTAAATTTGATGAAGGAATATTGTATTTTTAAGAGTATTGAAAATGAGTTCCCTACAAAAAAAAAAATTTAATACTCCTGAATAGAGGTTTAAATGTGTGAGGTCCCCATCCAAAATCATGGGATAATTTAACAAAATATGGAGCTTTTGATTGCCTCTCAATCATGCTACAGCTACAAACTAAAAGTATAAATATTTTTCGTATTTATTTTTTATATCCTACTTAAAACAAAAGAATTATTTATATTATTTTACAATTCAATTATGAGTAACGAAAGTGGCATATCTTTGACCATTATTCAAGTGGCAAAATGAATTGAATTTGGTAAAAATGTACGCGAAATCCATTAACTTTCTTAATATGCTAGGGTTGTTTTTGATTTAGATATTTTTGATTTTTATTTTTATTATAAATAAAAAATAAAAATAAAAATGTGTTTGGTTAGAAATTTAATAAATATTTTATTAAAAATATTTTTAAAATTTTGTCTTTTCAAAAGTTTTTAAAAAAATTAAAAATAAAGTGATAATATCGTAATTAAGTTAAAAATAATTATAATTTGATTATAATTTCGTAAATAATAAAAAATGAATGACATAAAAAAATAATAATTTTTTTTATTTTTTAAAAATAAGATTTAATATTACAAATCAAACATATTTTCATAATTTTTATTTTCTAAAAATAAGAAATAAAAATAAAATCTAAACATATTTTTTAAAATTTAAAAATAAAAATCATTTTTAAAAAATAAAAATAAAAAATATTTTGCACAAATCAGATTCATCCTCATTGTGTATGGAAACCGTAGGGAAGCTCCCTTCATTAATGGTAGGAATAGATTTAATTTTTTTTATTAGAAAAGTGTAAGTTAATTATGCAAGAATATTTTTGTCCCTAGCTAGCACAGATTAGATGATCAATATTCATCAAAATGAAAAGAAATATTACACAAATGCTTACCTACTCAACACCACGTAAAAGGTAACATTTCTTAGAAACTTTGTTAATTTTAGTTTATTGCAATCAAGTGATGTTTAACTTAATTTGTGTGTTTATATCTTAATTAATTTAGTTTCTCAATTAATGAAATATTATTTTGGTATTTAAAAGATTCTTCAATTCCTAATTTAGTTGTTAAAAAATGTATCTCAAATTAATTCTTTAATATGTATTTTGTTAATAAAATATTTTTATTATTAAAAAAAGTAGTAGTTAGTTGTATATTAAATTAAGTTATATTAGTGTGTCCATCGATCACAAGACTATTGTATTAATGGAATTAAATATTAAAATATTAAATTGAGATTTTTTATTAAAAATTTAAATTAAGTATTAAAGAATTTTTTGAAGATTAAAATAATAAGTGGGACTTTAATAAAAGACAGGCTTCAATTAGTAAAAGAATCAACAAAATTACTATGACGGGCATTAATGAGTAGGAATTCAATTAAAGTCAAATCAACCGAAACCACGGCTGTCAAGCTACATATGTGAAAGAAAAATTTAAAGAAAATTAATTTATAAACAATATAAAAACGAAATTAATAATAAATTAATATACAAATTAATTAAAGTAAGTCTTAATAAATTCTATCTTCAATATATTTATGTATTTATTATTATTAATTTGATTTAAAAAGTGTGTATAATAAATTTATCATACGTGAATCGGCTGAATGGAGTAACAGCGTGTTAGATGCGCTTCTAGAAGGAGAAAAATTGTTTGTGTTTTTTTTTTTAAAGTAGAAGGTTGGATGAGCTTTTTTACGAATATTTTTTTAAAAAAATATTTTTATTTATTTTTTTTAGGAGTTAAAAATCTTGAATTTTTAAAAAAATAGGTTTTAATAGTAAAGAGAATTTTTTTTTGATTAAATATACTCTTAAAATACTTTATAAATTTTTAAAAATATATTTTTATATTTTATTTTTAATAATTTTACTTATATAAAAAGATTTTTTATATTTTTTAATTCAAATATAACATATTTTTTAATAAAATTATTTTTATATAAATACATTTAAACATTAAATAAATATTTTTTAAATTTAATATGTTTATTTAAATTAACTATTAA
Source organism: Ceratonia siliqua (assembly GCA_034509205.1). Classification (NCBI taxonomy): domain Eukaryota; kingdom Viridiplantae; phylum Streptophyta; class Magnoliopsida; order Fabales; family Fabaceae; genus Ceratonia; species Ceratonia siliqua. The sequence goes on from JASKGM010014453.1 coordinate 5,965, forward strand.
AAAATATAAACTAATTCAACCTGAGTATAAAGAGAGGCAACAATTAATTAATTGAGGGCTTGTTTGTATCTTATTTATTTTGAAAAGAATTTATTTTTTTTAAAAAAAATTTTTAATAAAATTTAAATTGTTCGAATCTCTTTTTAATAAAAAAATTAAAATAAAAAAATTTTAACTTTAAAGAGAATATAAATTTTTTTATTTATTCAGTTAAAAAGATTAATAGAATAAAAAATAAAAATATTTTTTTTTACTGTATTTAAACGTAAAATAATATTTTCTTTTAAAAAATATTTTATTTTTTTAAAATTAACTTTATATTTTATAAAAAATATATTTTTTAAGAATATCCAAACAATAATGCTCTCAAGATTCTCAACTTGACTTATTTTCAGCCCCACCCATAATTAGTATTTACTCTAACCGCATTTGCTGCTTGTTACTATTCTTGTATTCATTTAACACAAATTTCTTTTAAAGGTATAGGAGACAAAATTCTAGAATAAAAAAGTAATTTATTTAACATATAAGAGAAATTTTTAAATAGACACAATTGGTAGTTAATAATTGATTTAAATTTTTTAAAATGTAAGTCTTAATACACAATATTTTTCAAACTATTTTTTATTCTTATGTTTATAGAATATGCATTTTGTTATTATAAGAATGTTAAAGTTTATTTTTATCCTCTATAATTTTCTCAATAAAACAACTTAATCTATATAATTTCAATTAAAATATTATATCACTCTAATAAGAAAATAATTAAAATCAATCTTAACATATATTTGTTGACTTAATCAATTTTATATTCTTTTATTTATAATTTCTTTTGTTCAACTATAATAAAAATAAAATAAAACATATTTTCAATAGAAAAAAATAGTTAATTACTCTCGTGAGTAAAGTAGAGAGACAATACTATTTGAATTAAGAGTATAATTAAATGTTACATGAATGCCTTTTTTAAGTTTTTATTTATTTCTATAAATTACAAACTAAAAAGTAATTATTTTTCTTTCTATAAATCTCCTAACTCTGACAAAATCAAAATTTGAAATAAATTTTCATACCCACTTTAAAAAATCTAAACTAATTGTCAACGAATTGATTTAACTAACATATCTCTAATTAATGATATTGTAAATGCTCGTTCATTAAAGTTTATTTTATTTTAGTAGATTCTAAGCTACATCTAAAGACACTCATGTCTCCGGTGAGTTTTTATTTTTATATCTTTAATTATTTTTTTACTCTCTTTTTTTAATTATTTTTATCTTATTTTTTATTTTTTTATTTTGCTTTCTTGTTTTAATTTTTTTTGAAATTTTTTTAACTATCTTTTGAATTTCTTTATTATTTTCTTAAAATAAAAATTAAAAAAAAATCAACAGAGGAGGCATGCGCGGTGTAGCTTAGTAGTTGGTAGCCACCTTCTATTTTATAACTGGATATATCTCTTAAGCCAGTTTAGGGGTTCCGAGTAACGTGATTGGCTGGTATTCACAAAATATAACCATTTTCCAGCTCATTATACGAAATTACTTTTATTTTTAAATAGACTTTAATTTATAAAATATATATGTATAATAAATTAATCATAAATAAGTCTTAATAAATTTTATTTTTCATGTATTTATAATTAATTTAATTTAATTTAAAAATAAAATATAAATATTTATTTAACAATTTCTCTCCATTTCCGATCATTTTTCCCGCAACGAACATGCTAAGCACATAATGTACAGTACACTCGGGTGGTCCTACAACTGAATGTGCGCTGCTACGTGGCGAACGCTGAGAGTGTGTGCGCTTAGCGCACCCGGGCTTAAGTTAGGTGTAGTGGGCTTCAAATTACAATCTTCTCACACTCATTATTGTGAGTATCTTAATCGCCTGCTATGTCTGTACTGTGTAGGCAGTTTCGGCTGAGCTTAGATGGAGCTCTGGACAGATAATATTAATTATAATAATTAAAAACCCCTTTATTTAAAAATTCTTACTTTCACTTCTCTTCTGCTTTTGCTATGATACGCTACAGGGTTCCCAATTGCCAATCCCTTGTTTCTTCGGCCTCATCATCGGGTAAAAGTGATGAGGGATTGGTTCATGCAAAAGATCCCAACTTTCAGTGACCCAAATCGTTTATTATCTTAACCTTCACTATTCATACTCTGATATACATTTAAATATATGTATTGGATCTTCCAGGTCTCACTATTTACTGGATCTCAGACTCGGTTTTTGAAATTCTCCTGTTCTTGGAAGCTCTTAAATTCTTGTTTTTTAGTTTATAAGGAGCAAACTTTGAAGAAAGCATGTATCCTTTGTTCAGTGCAATTTTAGCTTGAAAAAGTGAAAGCAAGTACCTAGTACATTGTTTTGATTGTACTAATTGTTTTAATTTTCTGGTTTGAGCAATTTTCTGTTTTGAACAATTTTCTGTTTTAGACAATTTGCTTTTCTCTCCAAATCCTTTTCAATCACTTCAGCTGTTGTTTTAGTTTGATTGAAATTCATGCACGAGATACATCTCTCCCAGTTTAGCATGCTGGGAGCTTTCAAATCTCACTGATGATTCAAATGGGTTTTTGAAGTTTGTTGTTCTGTGAGCTTCTTGGTCGAATATGGAGTGCAAGAGAAAGAAGGAATCACCAGAGTCAAACGACTCAAATCGAGCCACAGCTTTTCCAGACGAGGTACTGGAACGAGTTCTCAGTATGCTAAAATCCCTCAAAGACCGAAGTTCAGTTTCATTAGTTTGTAAAGAGTGGTATAACGCTGAGCGATGGTCACGAAGGCATGTTTTTATAGGGAACTGCTACTCTGTGTCTCCTGAGATCTTGACCCGTCGGTTTCCAAACATTTGTAGTGTGACATTAAAAGGGAAGCCTCGTTTCTCAGATTTTAATTTGGTTCCTCCTAATTGGGGCGCAGATATTCAATCATGGCTCATGGTATTTGCGAAAAAATACCCATTGCTTGAGGAGTTGAGGCTTAAGAGGATGACTGTTACTGATGAAAGTTTGGAGTTTCTATCTCTGTCATTTTCCAATTTCAAGGCTCTTTCGCTTCTGAGTTGTGATGGATTCAGCACTGATGGACTGGCTGCAATTGCCACTAATTGCAAGTAAGAATTATTTTGAAGTCCTTATTCAGAAAATAAAAGTTTGTGATTTCTGAGCCTTTAAGCTTATTTGAATTTTACTTTTGTCTCGTATCCATCTTTCATATCCTTTGAATAAGGTTTTAATGCTCTGAGCCTATGAGAAAGAAGAGCATTATTATATTAATAAATCACCGGTGCATTTGATGTGTTCGCAATTGATGTGTGCGCGCTTAACCTGGTGATGTTTCTGTTTTAATCCCTGCTTCTTGTATAGAGACGAATATAATTTTCCCTGTTCTCAGTAGTGGATATGGAGAAACTTACGCTATATCGTAACTTTACAATAGAACATTTAATGGACAGTTTTTTCTTGATGCAAATTTCCCCATTTGTTTTGGCAAGAAGAAAAAAAAAAAACTATTTGTTTATGGCTTGTCTGTGATTTACATGGACTTAAAAGTGTCAAAGGTGTGGGTATCTAATGAGAACCACCTAGGTAGAACTCACCCTCAAAAGTTAGCTCGTGAGGGGAGGCACTTGATGAGAGCCACCTAAGTATAACTCACTCTCAAAAGCTAGCTCGTGAGAGGAGGGTGCCTAAGAGCCTTATAAGCCCCACACCAGGTGCATTTCCACCCAATGTGGGACTCCCAAGTTTTTTCCTTGACTTGTGGTTCCTAACAGTATCTTTTTTCACGAACCGCTTAGATATTTTGTCATTGCTATCACTGCTCCATGTATTCTTGAATAGTACTTAGAGAACTATATCAGATAATGAGGGAATGAATCATACAAATATTATGGTTTGTACCTTATATTGACGAAAATTGGGTATAATCAACTGTCAGAATCATAAGTTTTGACAAAGATCACAATGTGTAACCTAAAATTGATTTGCTTACCTGATTTGTTGAGTACTTCTGCTGCTATTGGGTGCTGTTGACAAGGCGACAAATTTTATTATTGTTGTGCATGTTCTTTGTTCTCTGTTTTCTCGTATGCCTTTTCCTAACCTGTGTGTGGGGTAAAAATCAAAGAATAGCTTCCATGCAAACAAACCTCAGGTCTCATTTATATATATTGTTTCCTTTTATTTTCTCAATTTTGAGGTGGTGAACTTATTTATGGTTTGTCAAAAGATAAAGAACATGCACAACAATAATTGATATTCTTTTCTTTCATGCTTCCCTTGAAAACCTAATTAGCTTTAATATTATCATTTAGAACTAGTGCTTTTGGATGATGTACAGTGAATTGATGTCTTTACTATTCAAGAATTTAAAATTTTTCAAATCTACATTTGAAATTCATGTTCCAAATAAAGTTCATGATGTAATAGCTATTGATTTCCAGTTGTCTCTCTGTACTAGTTCGTTCTTTGATGAGACCCTTTTTGAATGTCTTGCTTAATTGCATTGTGCATTATCTTTGCTAGTCGAAACAGAATCCCTCTACATAGCTTTTTTCTTTTGGGGAGGGGGACAATACTTTTCCGTATGATGTAATTGACACTTGAGAATAAATTGAGTGGAAACATGGTAATATTCCTTATCTATGCCCAAAAAAGTTGAAGCTAAGACTCAGGGAATCAACTGACATTTGTTCCTCAAGAAGGTGGCATTCCTTTTTGTGCAGTCAACAATGGGGATAGGCTCAACTGAGTTTGGTTGTATGACTGAGCAGCTAGTTATTATTTAGCAGGACAAGAGGAAAGTTGTTATAGCTCTTGCATTATGAGTAATTCTATAATTTACATGTGAGAAGGAAAAAAGTTCATCAATTTAAATATTGATTAATTGGAATGCATTGAGATACAGGGAATCTATAAAACGTTATGTAGAACTTGACAGTCCTAGCAGTTACAATCTTAAATTGCAATATAATAGAGCAGCCGGCAATTGGATTTGGAAGCAAGCCATAGTCGATTTCCATTGAGTTCTGTGATTGAGTAGCTAGTTATATGCAAGCACAGATCTGATTTGACTCGCAGTCTATGCTACTTTGGTATAACTTGTCAAGCTCTAATTCACATGGCAGATATGCACATACTTTTCGATCACTATTAGATGTAACTAGTTGTATATTTTGTGATTTATGTTAATAACTGAATGCCCATGCATTATGCCTGCTGTAACTAGCGTTCTGCAAAATGCAATTTAATGTTTAATCATAAAGTTATGCTTTGGCATGATTGTGTAGGTTGAACAAATTTAAACTTGAAAACATAGAGTGGTGTAAAATTGTTGATTATTTAATTGCATCTATACTTTTTCATAAGCCTTTTAAATTTTAATGTATTTGAGTAGTTTTAGAAATAGGTATTGTCTCCATTGTGATGCTATTTAGAATTCTTTGCTTGATGTTGCATTTGACCCACTGATAATCTTCTGGATTCTTCTTGGTTGCAGGAATTTAACTGAGCTTGACATACAAGAGAATGGAATTGAAGATAAAAGTGGCTGTTGGTTGAGTTGCTTCTCTGAAAGCTTCACATCACTGGAAGTACTAAACTTTGCCAACCTGCACAACGATGTAAATTTTGATGCACTTGAGAGACTTGTCAGTAGGTGCAAATCATTAAAGACTCTGAAGGTTAACAAAAGCATAACATTGGAACAGTTACAAAAGTTACTTGTTCGTGCTCCTCAATTAATAGAGCTTGGTAGTGGCTCATTTTCACAGGAGCTGACACCACAGCAGTACCTAGAGCTTGAAAGTGCATTCAATAATTGTAAAAATCTTCACACCCTTTCTGGTTTATGGGTAGCTACAGCACAATGTCTCTCAGTTCTGTCTACCGCTTGCACAAATCTTACTTTCTTGAATTTGAGTTATTCTGCCCTCGACAGTGATGACCTTGCTAAGTTCCTTGTTCACTGTCCAAATCTTCAGCGCCTCTGGGTATGGAATTTGATCTGTCTTCTTTCCTATGTGATTTCATTATCTACAGAAGTTTTAGAAAATAGAAACCAACATTGCTATGCTTTTCCTTTGTCACCAATGAACGTATTAGCTAGCCTTGAAATTAGTCTTCATCCATATTGTTGGTTTTCATCCATGAGAGAAATCTAGATTGATAAATACTTAAACAGAATGTGAATGTTTCCCCCCTAAAATAGTGATAATACTTTGCGGAACCATTCAATATGTAAGTTTTTGACACAATTATTCACTGATAGTTCCAGGCTTGTTCATTCCCAGATATATCTTGTTTTGCCCAGTCAGGATTGCAGTGTCCTTTCTCTCTCTCTCTATCTCTCTCTCACACACAGAAATACAAGCAGAGATGCAGAGATATACATTTGAATTTTACTTGGTTGTGTTTTTCTAGGTTGATGATGCATGGCGTAGTAACTTTTATCTAGTTTCCTCTTCCTGCTAATGAAAGAATATTGGAAGATCTACCTTATTGATTAGTTATCTGATACAGGTCTTGGACACGGTGGAAGACAAGGGGCTGGAGGCTGTTGGATCATACTGCCCGTTGCTTGAGGAACTGCGTGTTTTTCCTGCAGATCCCTTTGATGAGGGTATTGTCCATGGAGTTACTGAATCAGGGTTTATTGCTGTGTCTTATGGATGCCAGAGGCTGCACTATGTCCTCTACTTCTGCCGTCAGATGACTAATGCTGCTGTAACTACTGTTGTGCTAAACTGCCCTGACTTTACTCACTTCCGTCTCTGTATAATGAACCCACATCAGCCGGACTACCTGACAAATGAGCCTATGGATGAGGCATTTGGGGCAGTTGTAAAGACTTGCACTAAACTCCAAAGGCTTGCAGTATCAGGTTTGTTGACTGACCTGACATTTGAGTATATAGGGAAGTATGCCAAAAAATTGGAAACACTTTCAGTGGCTTTTGCTGGAAGCAGTGATTGGGGTATGCAGTGTGTGATGGAAGGTTGTCCAAAGCTGAGGAAACTTGAGATAAGGGATTGCCCATTTGGCAATGCAGCACTTCTGTCAGGTTTGGAGAAGTATGAATCAATGAGGTCATTGTGGATGTCAGACTGCCATGTGACAATGAATGGCTGTAGATTGTTGGCGAAAGAAATGCCGAGGTTGAATGTTGAAGTAATAAAGGAAGAAGGAAATGATAATAGTCATGCTGAAAAAGTTTATGTTTATCGTACTATTGCTGGGCCAAGAAGGGATGCCCCTCCTTTTGTTCTCACCCTCTGAATATGCTACCCTACTACTTTGAAGATCATAAAGTGCTTGGTAATCTCTGTTTCTTGCTCAGACACACACAACAATGACAACTGATGCACGGTCACCCTAGCACCATAATACCATCAACTAAAATTAAAGTGGCATATGTTAGGGTTTCTCATAAATATGATTCTGTTTCCCTGAAAAGCTAAATTTTTGGGCAAAATAACAGCCTTGATTTCTATTCACCATCCATTTTCTAGTGAGCTGAATGCACTGGGTAGATGTATACTTGTGTAAATTAATTTTTTAGTATCATGTATTACGCTTCTCAAACTTGAATGTTGCATATGGCCTATAACTTAATGAGGTAAACCCAAGGGCTGTTGCTCTGTCTGGGATATTATAGTTACATATGTGTATTTATTCTAGTGCTAATCTAATTAGAGAGAGCAGGGATCCTAAAATTTCCATGCAGACTAGAATAATTTTTAGTGAAAGCCCAATTGTTATTTGGCACCCTCTACAGAATTCTGTTCCAAGACTCAATCCTATTCAGATTTGTACTTTACACTAACCCCATTTACAAAAATTTCGTTTTGCAGCCTGTGGAAGTTTCCGGATGGCAAAACCCACATACAGACACCTGTATTGATGATAATGCAACAATAATATCTGTATGACGTGAATATTGCAGAAATAGTTGAACCAGATGAGCTCCTGAGCCTGCATTTCGAACAATTTCTATGACACCTGAAAGTCCTTCTATTGGTTTCATACAGCAATATCAAGCCCAGAGGATCATCAAAGAAGGAATTTGGAGGAGGCTTTCTTTATGCAGCAGGCCATGTTTGTAGCCTTATTGAGGTCAAGGATATCTCTACCCTCTAGCCCATGCTGCATATAGTGAAGACACTTTGTCGCCAGATTAACATGTCATTACAGAAAGAACAACTTTTACTTCTGAGTTCTGATTGGCTGCAGAAATGAACGAGGAAAGGAAAGCAATTTCTATTGATATGCAGAACATATCCTTATTGTCGTGATTGTCAAAGATGCCACGTAAAAAGGACAAAAAGGACAATCTACTGGGACTTGTATGGTTGATCAAAGAAAGTATTCTAGTGCCATAAACAACTTAAGAGCATGTCATGCAAAAATGGATTATTATTTGCATTATTTAAGAAACCAAGATTGAATAAATTTTCTGTTGAGTGTCAAAATTATGCAATATATTGTTTTTACTTTTTGCCTTATGTTTTCTGTAGTCATTGTAGTATATCCTCGGATTCAGCAGTATGCTTCACTTCCTCTTGGAAAGACTGAATAAAGCATCTCCAGATCTAAGAAGAGATTAGTAATATATTTAGTCCTAACATACAAATTTATAAATTATATATAAATTATTGAGGTGTTAGATTTAAATTTAAGTAGTTTTAATGTTTATTTTAATTTTTTTGTTAATTTTAAATAGTTATTTTAACCGTGTTTATAGTTTGTAAATAAATTTTATATAAAGTAATATTACTTCAAAACTCTTCAAACTTTAGCAGACTCAGAATAGATGATGAACTTCCTCATACATGAACCTCTAGTTGTGGGGAACATAATCCTTATATCACGTCCCTTCTACTAATATTCTATTAACATGCTAGTTACATCATTCTCAAATCGCAAATAGGACTCATTTTTTGAATCATGAATGGAATCAAAATTCATGACTAAAATTTCAAATAAATTAAAATGTATATCCTACGCAATAAAATTTAATTCAGATTCAAAAGTAAAAATGTCAATTGAAACATAATAAGCAAATTTAATTGCATATGGAATCATATTATTTATATTAGTGTCTTGACAAGCATTATAGTGCCTTAGGGAAATTACTGAGCATCTCCAATTTAAGATTGAAGCGATTCTGCTATAATTTTACCCCAACAGAAGCTTTAATTGGAGAATCTCTCTGTTTCTCATAGAAAGCCAGCTGCTCTTACGGCCAATGCTATAATTTTTTTTTTCAAATTGTAAACCAATTGTGGCAAAGTTGGCGTACTAAGGTAGCTAGTCGTTGGGGATTATCTATCTACTCTTTATAAATGCCTCTGGGTTAGTTCATGCCATTGCCACGCTAATTGCTTTTTTTCAAAAAAAAAACCTCAGATAAATTTTAGGTATAAATATATCAAAAATGAATTTTAGTATAATTTTCACTGAAAAATATATCTAATATATTTACAAGTCTATATAAATTTTTATATTGGGGAGGAGTATGACTAGTTCAAAGTAAAAGGCCTCCCTTCCCCAGGCCCCAGGGCCTCAAAAGATAAAACAGAAAAGCAAAAGCCTGAGTATGGCATATGGCCCATTGGTCATAGTTGCCTCAATAAGGTGTATCCCATTGCCATTTGCCCCCCCTAAGTCCACAAATTTCATGATTTAGGGGGGACTTTCATCTGGATTCTGGACCCTCATACTACAAATAAATCAAAAGACGATAGCAATGAAAAGCAAATTAGAGAAAAGGGAAGCAGGGTTGCTGAGGAACACGAAGCACAATGATTAAATTAAAATGCATCTATGGCCACGAATGCTGGGCCATTTAATTTCCTGTCTGGGTATCAGCAACGATCACAGAAGAAATATCTAAGTTTACTAGATAAGATTATCCCTCTATTATAGAAACTAAAAAAATTTCCATTAAAACATTATTAATATTCTCCTTTTATTTGTGAACGTAGCAATTCACCAAATAATAATTTGACGAAGGAAATTCCACATAATGTGATAATTGATTTGTAACGTGCCACTGTGACCACATTCTTTTAGTTTAAGAACATATTATATATGCAAATATTCACCTCAATCTCACCTAACAATAGATTGGTGTCATGTGAATTATTAACTTATTGGCAAAAAAATTTATCCTTTAATCTCATTTTATAAGCTATATGTAGTCTGGAAATGGAATATTTGGTATATAAGCAAATACATTGGATCACTTCCTCTGTCAATAGGAGGAAAATGAGGTATTTGGTATAAAAAATCTCTCACAAGCCAATTTCCCTCTGTCAGCGGTGGCTACTTTTTTTATAAGAAAAATCATCTTGCAGAAAGCCCCCCTTTCTCATAATGAACTGCCTTAACCAAGTTTAACAGCAAATCAAGTATTTGATTACAGCTGCACTTGAATTCTAGTAATGGACCAACTCATATGCAATGCCACATGTGTCTATATCACTGTTTAATCAAGCACTTTTCATATGATGATTACTTGCAATGTTTAATATATGTAGGGTCGAATCCTATAAATTAACTGGCCCAATTATCATTTTGCTTCACAAATGTCATTCTCTTAACTCCAACTAAAAGCTATAATAAATTCCGAATTAGGTTTGGTAGGAGGTCCATTATCTGATGCATGTTCAGTATTTGATCATGCAACAATTGATTATCTATAAACAGGTATTGCTCTTACCCACATATAACACAATTTAATGAATTATGACAGTGTAAGTAAAGTTTTGGTAAGCCATCCTATTCAAATTCCTAGCCAATAATAACCATATCGGCCTTTGGGTTATGCCGGACCCATGCATGATCTTCCAGAGACACATCATTTTCTTGCAGTATAAGTTCTATAAGAAACAAGCACTCCAGCTAGTCTCCATAGCCATTATCGTAGTAATTGGTCAAGATAGTGGAAAGAGATTGGGGCTTGATGCACATAGCTACACTTGGTCTTCTGCTCATCAAATCACTATTTTTCAGCTTTTAGTGTTGGACATCATGCTTGCTTCATGTATATGCCAAATATAGGGCGAGTAAAATAACAAGGAAACAGGAGAAAAAAGAAAAGAAAATTCTAAGATGCTATGTATACTATAATAAGGACAAAGCTTTGAGTCATTGAAAATGCAATTTTTGATGATTTTAGGGGTTAAGCATTTACTTGATATTCATGCTATTTAATGGCCCATGTGAAAGTGATTAGAATAAAGAAACTATAATACCGAACAGCTGCGACTTTGCGTGGTCGGTTTCATCTCCCACCTTTTTCGTTTCTAAGGGTTTTGTCAAGTTTATGGGTCCAAAATGCAGAGGGATGATACTACATACTATAAAATAATTTGGAAAAGTCAATATCAATCAAGAATTCAATGCTATTCAGCTCCTTTAATACATACACATTGAGGTTGAAAACCTGCAGATTCTCAAATCTTTGGCACAAGGAAGATATAAATTATATCAAATTTGTTCAACATGCTTAAGAAAAGGCTAAACCATTTTTTGATTGCTTAAACCCTAAATCAAATTCATAATGACAATTATTACTCCATTTCTATGTCGCCATCTTCAGTGATAGGTGGAATGATTATGTGACATATTGTTTTTATTATACATAACTAATTCCAAATCCATACAGCCGCATCAAGCAATCTCTAATTTTATTTTATTTTTCCCTCTTTGTTATATTGGTTAGGAGTCATTCTGCCCCTCTGTTGAGTTGATGAACTCAAGATATTGTTTAATATTATCCTTTTCTCTTCAAAGCTAAGGTATTTTCAGACTTTTCTGCTGTCTTGAATTTCACTTCTTCCATACTCAAAGGTAGCATGGTATTGCTTTTGCCCATGAATGGCATTTTGTACCTAACATATCAAGAAACAAAAGAGCACGTAGTTGGAAGGGTTAGACAGTAACCCTATTGGTCCAACAGTGAATTTGAGCTTCTGCAGCTGGCCCAACTAATCATCAGTGATCATGATTGCTACTGGTTTACCTTACAAAATTATAATCCATTGACAAGTGGAAGAAGCCTCAAGCAGCTAAAATTGAATTTTTAAGACAGGTTTAGCTGATATAAAGTAGCTTAGGAAAGCACAGATAAATGAAACTATGAAAGTAGAGCAAAGGCCCCACGTTGTTTAAAATTATATATAGAGTGATATACATGCAAGATACGGGGCATGTGCAAAACTGTATACTGCAATTATGCTGTATGGGGGAGCAATAACATTTTCTGATGGGGCTTTTAACTCCATGAGGAGCTTGGCCCTGTGACCCCAAAGTACTCAACTTTTTACAATAACCAAGATTATTATATTAGTTTAGATGACTCTAAACCTAAAGGTTTGGTCTAAAGGAAACTATTTGTGGCCGCATTATGTAAAATTAGAATCCGTGAGCAGCAGAATAATGGGTATTTTGTCATTTAATCAAACAGTGTTTGTGCAAAATTTGACACCAGATCACATCACGGGTCATTCAAATTTTTTTTTTTGTACCTAGTATATCATTTGTCACGTACCAAGGACAAAAAATGCGCCGTGATGCTCTTTTACCGCCCATTTTTCCATAGCCGACCGCCATAAATTCTGTAAAAGTTCATCTTCTTGGTGGCGATGGTCAATGTCTTCATGCTTTTTTCGGGATTGTCATGACATGGGCAGCTTTACTCTTTTGCTTTGAGCCTATGCTCTGTCTAGTACCGCTTGGACCTTCTTCTCACGCTCCCTCGTGAACCCTCCTTTGTCTAATACTCTACTGAAATTATACTCACTTTTTAAGATTTGCATCATATGATTTGATTGAGGATTTGAAATTTGATCTTGTGGCTAAAATTCCACTGCAAAAACTTCTCCACTAGGGATACAGGTATTCTAGAAATGCCCTTTGGCGTTTGTTGGACTCTTCTTTACTAGACGCTCACAACCCACAAAAAGGATTGGAAAAGGGGGCAACTTTCTCTCAATTAGTTATGAGATTCACTCCCACTTCCTATGCAAAAGGTGGAGGCTGCTAGCTCAAGGCATCCAATCCAACAAAGGGCTCACATGGTGGGGTGTGTGAAGTGTGACCGTGTCAATTACATTCCAAGGCCATTGAAAGCTACCCATTTTCTTTTGTTCACCTAATCAAAGCTGTGTCCTCCTTAGGGGGTGGTCCATCTGGACTTCCATTTACTCTCTGGCTACTAATTCACCACTCTGGCTCTGCTTTTCCTCTTATTTCTCTCACCTACAAACCCACACACTGCTGTAAACATCCATAGCGCTCTGATCCTTGTTCAGTGTCTTTAAGACGATTATATAATGGTTTGTGTCTGGGACAAAGTTAACATAGCTAATATTAAGTAGTTTATATTTCTTAACTAAAAAATTATAAGTATTACCATAAGCATTACTCTGTCCCAAACCGCTTTGTTCCAATCTTTTAGTTTCCTTGCCATGAATTACCACAAGGCATAAGCATTCATTTAATAATGTCAAACTTTTTATCAGAGAAAGTAAATTAAGGTTATGGGTGTAATGGAAGTAATTGTAAAGTGCAAACTATGGCTTCTAATATGGCACTAATATAAAAGTAACCGTTAACTAATAGTTCTGCTATTAAAAAACTCTTAACTAATAACTTCCATTAGTGTGACAAAATAACAATAAAAAATACGTTTTGTAATACACTTCACATGCCTTTCTTGATTCATAAATTACTTTCCTCTCTGTCCTATGTTTAATTATTTTATTTATATTTTATGTGCAAACAAATTTATCTTTAGAACCACCAACATGATTCCGTCCCATATAGGCACTCATAGAAGTTAAAGACTCCACCTTGGCCAAAACCCTCTGTGTTTCTGTTGTCTCCCTTCAACCCACTTCCCCCTCCATCTCCGTCTTTAAAAAAAGCTCCAACTTCCAACAGATTGTGTAGCCCTATTCCCCATCATAATGGCAGAATTGTCCCTACCTTTTTCTGATGACTATTTCCTTTTTCTTATGTACTTTAGAAGGGTGTTTCCGTAAATGTACACACTAGAGTCCAACCTTGTATCAGCTGAAATCTATAGATAAGTATAGATCTGCAGTCAGAGCCTCTCTGTTTGTTTCTTCGTGATAAGATCGGTACTCAGATTCCTTGCTCTCCCAAACTACCGTTCTCTCGCCGGAATCTTCGTTTCTACTTGGCTGGGACCTGAACCACTCAGCTGGGAAATGGGTGAGCTCCAGAACCTGTGAGAACGAAAATGGGTGATGAAGAGGGCATCAGAGAAGCGAAAGTAGAACAGGACTCGACGGAATTATTCACCGGAGATTCCAGTATCCGGCAAGCCGTAAAGTATATCTCGTCCTTGATTTCTCTTTCTCATTCAATCAGGGTCTTCGCGGCAAAATGGCAACTGATTCGGAACAAACTTGAGGAGCTACATTCCGGGCTCATCGCCGCCGAGAACTGCGATTCCGGCGAGAACCCATCACTCTCCGGTTTGGTTCCTACAATATTGGTCACCGTGAATGAGTGTCACGATCTCGCTCGCCGCTGTGTCGATCTTTCTTACAGTGGTAAGCTTCTGATGCAGAGCGATTTGGATGTGTTGTTCGCCAAGTTCGATCGCCATGTGAAGAAGCTATCTGCGATATACACAACCGGTATTTTGACTCATAAGTATGCTCTCGTTGTTTCAAGGCCTAGTCTTGGAGCTTCCAAAGATGATATGAGGTTTTACATGAGGGACCTGCTAACAAGAATGAAGATTGGCGATATGGGGATGAAAAGACAGGCTTTGATTAATCTGCATGAGGTTGTGGTGGAAGATGAAAAGTATGTGAAAGTGATTGTGGAAATGGGAGATATTGTCCATGTTTTGGTGAATTTTCTCGATTCGCCGGAGATGGAAATCCAAGAAGAATCTGCCAAAGTGGTTTCTGTTATTGCAGGTTTCGATTCCTATAAAGGGGTTTTGATCACAGCTGGGATTATTGCGCCGCTGGTTCGGGTTTTGGAATGTGGCACTGAGTCAGGGAAGGTAAGAGCTGCCAGGTGTTTGATGAAATTAACTGAGAATTCAGACAACGCTTGGTCGGTTTCAGCTCATGGGGGAGTCACATCCTTGCTAAAAATTTGCGCTAATGGAGAATCCAAGGGAGAATTGGTTGGTCCTGCTTGTGGGATATTGAGAAATCTTGTAGGTGTTGAAGAAATAAAGAGATTTATGGTTGAAGAGGGCGCGGTTTCCACGTTTATCAAGCTTGTGAGATCCAAGGACGAAGCGATTCAGGTAAATTCCATAGGGTTTATTCAAAATATTGCCTCCGGGGATGAATTGGTTAGGCAAATGGTGATTCGAGAAGGTGGGATTCGTGCTTTGTTACGTCTTTTGGATCCTAAATGGTCGTATTCTTCTAAAACTAGGGAGGTAGTTATGAGAGCTATTGAAAATTTATGTTTTTCTTCATCTAGTTCTGTAAGTATATTGATTAATTATGGATTTGTGGATCAACTGCTATATTACATTCGCAATGGGGAGGTTTCGATCCAAGAATTGGCTCTGAAAGTGGCATTCAGATTATGTGGAACATCAGAGGAGGCTAAGAAAGCAATGGGTGATGCAGGTTTCATGCCAGAGCTTGTTAAGTTTCTAAACGCAAAATCATTTGAGGTTCGTGAAATCGCAGCGGAGGCACTCTCTGCCATGGTTATGGTGCCCAAAAATAGAAAGAAATTTGTGCATGATGACCAAAATATTGCCCTTCTTCTGCAATTGCTTGACCCAGAAGAGGGAAATTCAGGTCCCAAAAAGTTTCTAATCTCTATCTTAATGTCATTAACAAGTTGTAACAGTGGGAGAAAAAAGATTGTCAGTTCTGGATATGCCAAAAATATAGAGAAACTTGCAGAAGCTGAAGTTTCTTCTGATGCCAAGAGACTTGTGAGGAAGCTATCCACAAACCGGTTCCGCAGTATGTTGAGTGGAATCTGGCATTCATGAATGTAATTCTTTTTTTTTCTTTTCTATTAACTGTATATTTACATAAAGTGTCTTCCAAGTTTTGCTAATTTGTTTGTCCAATCTGAATATGTTTTCATTTTTACTTTCTTGGATTCCCCATGACAAGAATAGCACAGCTTTTTGTTGAGATTGTAACCAGAAGTAGTGATACCACAAAAGCTTTATTGTAGATTTTCTTGAGGATACTCTGGCATTGCTTTTAGCTATGGCAGTTCTGTTCCAAAGAAGGAAAGAATTATATCACCAAAAAGAATGTAATTACTACTTACAGTTATTTACAATACATCAGTTTGGGTTTGGAAGTGTTCCAAAATATTATATTGTTTATGCACTTGTGAAGTGTGTGTGACCACATGGGGAAGACGACATCAATCCTTAATGGGCATGTGAGTGGTGGCAATGTTGCTTTTCTCTATCTGGCATTATATACAAAGGAAGATAGCGATAGATGAAGTTTCCATCTGTGTTTCTTTGTCTCTTTGCTGAATCTGTCTTTTAGCTATAGCATTTTCCATGGTTAATGAAGAATGTACACGTGCCAA
The DNA here is from genome assembly GCA_034509205.1 of Ceratonia siliqua. Taxonomy (NCBI): domain Eukaryota; kingdom Viridiplantae; phylum Streptophyta; class Magnoliopsida; order Fabales; family Fabaceae; genus Ceratonia; species Ceratonia siliqua. The sequence continues at coordinate 22,560 of JASKGM010014453.1, forward strand.
TTCTTCACATGCCTGTTGTCTGAGAATTTTTAGATAGATAACATATTGAATCCACATGATTCTCTTCTGTTTTGCCATTTTTTAATCATATTTGCTTCTAAAACAACATTGAAAAACTGCAAGTTCCTAAATCTGGGTAAAAATTGATGCACTTTGGTTTTGTGAAGAGTGGAAATATATCTTCTTGCTTGTGAGATGATGTCAAAGTGTTGGTTCTCATCCCTAAGTTGCGTGAACGTAACCAATGCAAGATGAGTGAAGAATGGGAGACATGTGAATGTATGGACCAAGTAGGCTCGTCTTGAGGAGCTGTAAATGTGGCGAGTTAGGCACAGGAAACTCACGTGAATGTCGACCAAAAACAAAAAGCAAATGAATGGTTTCATTCTTTGTGGGTTTACTGAAGGCAAGACTCAAGAGGCACTGTTTTATTCAAAGTTCTACTTAGAAATTAAGCGATTATGGGCAGAAGTAATTTTCAGGAGAACGGTTGGAACCATTTTTCCTTACATGTTCCTGGTCTTTCCTAAGACCTCGTCCCATTGGTATTACCCAGATCTTTACAACCTTTGTTTTTTCCCGTTTTGGCGCTCATGGCTCGAAACAGGTTAACAGTAATATGTCTGCTACTGCACAGACCTAAGATCAGATGTCAACATCTCATATGACATATCATGGCCGTGTTTTCTTTAATAAACTATTTTTAAATATCTCTGTATTTTAAAACTATATTATAACATTTTTTTTGTCATTCTAAAACACCATTTATAAAGCATTTCAAGCATCAAAAGATAAATTTCATAACATAAAAATAATATCTCTAAATATACTTAAATAGAATTATCTTTTTATTTTCTTTGTTTGAGCCATGCAATTACACAATACACAAGAAACAAAAGAAAGAGCACTAGAAAAAGAAAAAAAAGCCAAAGGCCTCAGCTTTTTCAGTCAGTGAAAATTCATTATTCCGTCAATGGACCTCAGTTTTGAGGCTGCCTACTTTGTAGTATAAAAATAATGGGCCTTGTTTTCAATTTGGCCCAAAAGCACAAATAAAGAGAGCGGCCTACATATCGCATGTATAGGCATTTCTTTTGGATATTAAAATTAGATTCGTTTATGAAACGAAAGTATAAAGAATTATAAATAATAAATTGATTTAGGATATGTGTATTTATAAAAGGAGATAAATTTGGTATTTTCAAACAGCACACAGTTGTAGCGTTAGGCCTAATTATTTGGACTTAGTAAAAGATACTTTTTATACATCTTCTTTAAAAAGATAACATTTTTTAGAAATAACATTCTTTCTCATTAATTTAAGGCTCATTTGGATGGCTCATGAAAAAAAACCTTTTATGTTGGTACTTCAAAAGAAGACATTTATCATAAGGAGAATCTATTTTTCATTTAGATGCAGTAATTGAGAGAAATTTTTGAACTAAAAAAAAAAACGTTTGAATACAAAACTATAAAATAATTTTTGATTGATAAAATTTAAAAATTATATTTTTTAGTCAAAATAAAATGAAAACTTTAAAATAATAACTTTTAGTTAATTACTGTTATGAAAATTATAATTATAATTTTATGACATTTTAGTTTTTTAATTAAATTAAATTTTGGAATGATAATGACTTACAAAATATATAAGTTTTGAAATGTAACCAATAAATAATTATAATCATATTTAAAAAAATTACTTAAACATATTTATGAATTCAAAATTTGTACAAATTTCAAATAAGTCACAACTTTACCTTCTCAAACAGTAATATTATTTGTTTATCACTTTTTTTTATATATTTTTTATACCTCTACTTTTAACCATTGATATATATATATATATTATTATATATCTTTTATCATTATCATTATTTTATAATATATTAAATTAAAAATATAAGTAAAAGAGAGAAGTATAAAAAAATAGTGTCAAATAAATTAATCTTCTCCTTATTCACTAACTTCTTATTTTTTTCTATAACTTCGTACAAAAGCTCACATTTTTATCATAAGGCTCTTTTATGTTTGAATAAAATAAACTTTATTCTGAGAATAGCGCGTAAGGCCCTTCATCCAAAAGCCCTCTCTCATTCTCCTTCATCCCAAAGCTCCAATTTTCTTGCTCTCTCTATTTCTTCGATCTTACTGAGTCCGAGACTCCCAGCGAACAATGTCGGAAGCCCATTAAGAAGCTTGTCAGTCCATCAACCCCATTTTTCTTCAACACTCTATGACGCATACAGAGATGGTGCAGATTTGGTCCGTGGATATCCATTTAGTGTTCGTGAAGGCGTCCCAGCCGCTGTTTGAGTCCTGATTATTATGCCCCCACTCTGCTTGTCAGGTATGGGATATATATCCTTTGTATATTTTGATTTCTGAAGCAGTTGCAGTTTATCCACAGCTCTTTCTCAGGTATGTGGATGCCGCTATGACTATACGAAAGCCAAGGGAGCCCTCTTTCCCATCTGTGGCATTAATTTGGCATTCAACCGTCAATTCATTGGTCCTGAAATGTACTTTGGACTCATGCCCGATGCTCAACCCATTGGACCCTGCGATGATATGCGGGCTGGCTGGTGCACTAAGCTATTCTAAAAATATATACTATTCATTTCTATTTTCCTTCCACCAAGTAATTATGATAACAAATTAACAATTTCCACTTGTCACTTCAATTTTTCTACCTGGGTAAACATTAAAATTTTAATATCAAGTTTTTGGTTCATGATATCCAGCATGATAGCCAACCATTGATCATATAAAGAACTCTAATCTATTCTGCATCAACCAAACATAATATTATTCCCGAAAGAGAAAACCTGAAAACAATGTCATTATCTACACAGAGGATGATCACTACCCAAGCAAAGGTTTCTCCCAAGTACATTTACAACTCACCTGAAATCTTTTCTACAAAAAGAGACGCTGCGGTTTCACAATTGACTGCAATGTAATTTCCTATTCAGTCTTACAAATACACTAAATTCGAAGTATACAGACCAACACTCTATACAGAGTCAACTAGCCCTTCAACCTGCTGCCTTGCAAGGTATCTTTCCCTCCTCTCTTTCTGGAGACATAATCAGAGATTATATAGATAAAGCATTAGTCAAAAGCAACATATTGCAAGATAACTGTTCCTTCTAAGCAAGTAAATATACTCACCCATTCATCAATAACAAGCCCTTCCCCAATAATCTTAGGACCTGCATCTTCAGGAGGTTTCTTACGCGCCTCAAGTGCAGAATCAGCATCAGCCAACTGACTCTTCACTTTTTCCAAAGCCTTGATGAGAGAAAATTAGAACGTGGGCACTCAGTTAATTAGTAGCGGGCATCTTATAAGCATGCACATTCAAATAACAGATACAGACCACTTCAATCACATAAAAGTAACAGATACATAAATCAATATATGCACAAAGGGTTAAAAAAGGGGAGAAAGAAAAGAAAAGGAAGCAGTGTAGCACAGACTTTAACACAAAGTATAACTGAACACAAATCTCAATACTTACGGGACTAGGAAGCTCCGGATCTATAAAATCAACCCGCAGTATCTGCTCTACTGATACTTGGTCCTTTTGCTCATCAAACTATTTCCAGGAATAAAGAAACACTTAAATGTGTTTCACAACAGTTTTAAAGAAACACTTGAAATACTTTTAGAGAAGAGGAGAATCAGGGTCACATCACAAGGGATTAAAATGAAAAGTAAAATCTAAAGATATCCAACAGAGTTACATAGTATATAGTATGAATGAACATAAATTTGATTCACAAGATCGCATATGTACTTCTGCAAGAGAGAGAGAAAGAAACTTCTCACCACCAATTATCCTCAAAATCCCAAGTCCTTAGTCCTCCTATGGCTATTATCTACTAAAAGATTGTAAACTTTTCACCAAAGCAGAAGGATTAAAAGGATAAGATGAACAATATATAGTGAAAATATAGTCATAAATATGTCCTTTTCAACAAAGTATAATTAAATCCAAGGAATGAAATATTTATTTAAGTAGAAGTAGAACAAGTAGCAAATTTATGATAGGTTTTCTGAGGGTGAAAACAAGAGCAGACTAGCAAGATTGTTAGATGTCCATGCTGGAAGAAGGGGTAAGGAAGGTAAGACAACAGCAAAATTAAATAACTAAAATCATCAATAACATCTTGTTTTTAACCACGGCGAATTTAACTAACCATCTCAGGGACGTAATCAATTGCTCTTTTGACCTTCAAGCTCATGATTTTAAATTTGAGTCCGTTCTTTTCTGGCTTTTCATTATTTTCTGGATGCTCTACGAACTTGAACACTAGCAAACCAAATAAAAATTAATGATATAAACTTCACCCTTAACACCGTTTATGGAGAAATAAAACATTGATTATTACCAGTTGCTATGATACTCTCGCCAGGTGCAAGGATAGCCCCAGGAGGACGCATGAAACAGCTTTTAGGTGCAGTTGTTTGAAACTGTATAAACATATTAAAAGAAGAACAAAGAAATCTTGTTAGAACAGTTGAATTCTGGGTACTAGTAAAAAATATAGGCAGACAGCTCACTAAATTATACAGCAATAATTGAAGTACTCTTTTGCAAAATGATGACAAAGTAGCGGTGAGAATAGATAATTGAATCAAGACTGAGTCTAACTGTCATTAACAAAAATGGAAAATCAGGAATAGAAAATTTGAATACACGAAAATAAATATACAGGTGTATATGTTTGGCTATACCTTGAAAGCTACATGGGATTTGGAAGTGTTTTTAATCCTTATGGCACTCCTAACCTGCTTACCCGGCTCATCTTCAGATGAATGATAGTAAAGAACGAAACAACAAAGTATAAGTAAGTTCAGCAATCATATGGGAGCATCATAAGAAGAAAATCCACAAAATGAAAACTGTGCAGCATACATGGACAGAAACATACATACACACACATAAAATGAGTAATCTCTGTTGTGCTTCTTTATGTATCTGTAACTGTGCACGTACAAGAGCAACACCAAGAGGCCAAGAGAAGCCATGCGACTTCTGTATCTTATTTGTCGTCTAGCTTGATTGTTAGACATATGGAAGCTATCTTTTGGTTGAGCAAATGAAGTGTGAATATAAATTTTTCAAAGAAAAACAAAGGTTTCATAATTCAATGCTCACAATCACGTTAACAAACTTCTGCTGCATGCAAGATAAGATTGTTATTGCTACCTACCATGCTATTTGTCGTCTTGCTCGTTTGTTGGGCTTATGAAGGTTTTTTTTTGGAAGTTATATATATATATATCTTTTCAAGAAGAATGTAACTTTTTCAATCACATTAACAAACTTCTGATGCATGTAAGTTAAGGTTGTTAGTGCTATCATGCAAATCTATCTTATTTGTCGTCTTGCTTGATTGTTGGGCACGTGAAACCTTTTTTTTTTATTTTGCTGAACATATGAAAGCTATTTATATATATCTTTTCAAGAAGAATAAGTGTTTCATAATCCAATGCTCACATTAAGAAACTTCCACTGCATGTCATGTAAGTTCAGATTTTTATTACTACCATGCAAATTTAATGACTAGCTAGGGAGAAAAAGAAAATTGAAAGGACTTGTGTGCTAAAGACTTACACAAGTCAGCAAGGATTTAAGATGGATATATCTCTAGGTATATGTACTGTAAGAAAGTAAGAAACCCCTCTGTCTTTTTATTTTTCTTTTTTGGTAAGAAGAAATCCCTCTGCCTTCGAATGATATGAAGACAATAAATGCCCAAAAAATAGAGGTCTTTTCTATATAAGTGTCTTTATAAATTAAATTAACGGAACTAGCCCTGGAACTAATTAAACAGGTTGTGCATATCTTTGTTTACCATCATCACATATGCATCGTACCTTTAAAGAAAATACTTCATTCACAGTTTCCATCTTTAGAAAATCATTAATAGCAGCAGCTAACATCATTTCTTTTCTTTTCTTTTTCTGAGAGGGCAGCTAACATTATTAGTATATTCTAAAAACTACATTATGCCCGGTTCTTCAGCTTCTTTGTCAAATGAATTTGACTTTGATTGACAACGTATCATTACCACAAAGAAGATACCACGCAAAAGAAAGTACAGCCAAAGAAATTTTGATAATATATGTGTTAAATTCAAGTCTTGGAAGAGCAAATAAAAAGATTGAAACTACGTGCATTAAAAACATAAGCAACATATATAGACATTTTCAAGCCAAGTGAAAAGACCAAAAAAGGTCTATGGCCAACAGTTTCAATTTTTGAGATCCTCTATTTAAAGCATTAAAGCACCCTAATGTTGTTGAATTGCTATTACAACTCAGCAAATGAAAATTATAGTCAAGACCCAAATTTGATCGTGATCAAAGCAATTAACTTGCATTCCAACAATCACAAAATGTTATCAAATATATATGATTGTTTTTTTTAAAAAAAAAAAACAAAGAAACGATGAAGAAGAAGAACCCATACAAGGGAAGTAAAGCTTATTCGGGGGGTCAAGCTTAAGACGACGTCGAGTTGGAAGAAACGATCTCGCAACCGAAGAAACCGAATTGGAGCTGTGAGATGCTGACCCCTCAACCGGAGGAGGATTATGGTGATGATGATGAACGTTAGATGACAGCATCGTATTAGCAGTATTATTCCCCGATTGACGAAACGGGAGCCTGAAGAAATTCCAGACCTTGCCTTCGGATTGTGCCCGCTGGTTAGCTATCGCCATGTCCTTCTTTCTTCCCACACCGTCAATGACACAAGCTTTCGCAGAGCATGGAGAAGTAAACGTTGTCGCTTACTCTCTCTCTCTCTCTCTCTCTCTCTCTCTCTGAGGTCAGCGCTCGTGAGAATTTCAGTTTCTGCTGCAACTAGTAGGAAACGGAAGAGTGGGAAAACTTGAAGCGCCCGGATTTGAGACACGAATTAATTGAGTCGGAGAAGGTGGTTTCACGTCCGTGCTTTCGGTTTCTCTTTGGTTTGTCCTTTTCTGTATCTTTGCTGGGATCAGGAACAGGTAACGCTAGGACGACATCGTAGTGATGTACGAAAACGTGTTTTGTGAAATTGGTGGGGTCTGAGAAAGTGAGAAGTTGACTTTTGGGAAAAAGTGGATTATTTTTGTGCTGAGGAGTTTTTGTTTATCTTTATCCAATGGGATAGTGGTGTTTCGGTTAATGGGTCTACTTTTAAGTTGATAACCAAACCAGGAATTTAGAAATGGATTAGTTGAGGAAAACGTTGACGATTTTGAACAGTAGATTATTAATTTAGAAAGATATTTTTTGAAAATTTTCAGTATTGATTTGAAACATTAATTTAAATTATTTCAGATATTAAAAAAATAAGTTATGAAATATAATTATCTGATATGGAGGAGTAGTTGTTGTATGATGAATTGATGATGAAGAGGATGATGAGGAAGTGGAGGATGCTTGTCCAAAGAACTGATGAGATTATGGCTGAATTTCCTAATAAGAGAGATCCCCTAAAGGCAAGGATATTGTTAATCCCTAGTCTCCAGCTACTGCAACGGATAGTCAAGTAGTCAACTCTTTGAATCAACAACAATTGCAACATTAGGACAAGTGGGCCTGGCCCAATGCTCTTAATAAGACTACCAAGCCTAAAACTAATGAGGCCTCTTTAAAGATGGTCAAACCACAGACCAAATTAAAAAGAATTCTCTTGGGCCAAAAAGTGCTGTCCAAGTTGAATGCTCTGAGACGTCCCTTTATCCTGAGAAATGTACCGTGCCCGATGGTTCCAGTATTAACGAGTTAGAGCCTGAAACTCCAATTTTGGGCTTAACTCAGGATCAAGATGGGACGATAAAACCAAAGCATCCAGACCCAAATTTGAGTGTAGAACTCATCAAATTCGCTCGGTCATATTTGGTGAATCAAGAAGATAATCTTCTGGGACTGAGCAACATTGGTAGTACAAAAGTTTATAACAATAGTCTGTAAGGACTTTATTATCTATCCTTTTCCTTTATTATTTTTGCTTTCATGAACTTACTAAGTTGGAATTGCAGAGGAGCAAATGCCAAAGTGCTCCCATCCCTTATTAAAGGTTACTTTAAAAAAGACGATGTTGGGTTTTCGGGTGGGATTTAGGTTTTGTGGGATCCAGATATATTGGATGTTGCTATTATTTATTCTCACACTAAGTTTGTTCATTGTTATATTAAAGCTAAGGATGTTAATTTTTCTAGCCATGCCACCTTCAGCTTATTTTTACATCAATGGTTATCATAATCTTCATGGCCTATCGATTTGGAAACAAGTGTGGAAGTGGCCAGGTCCCCAAAAATTAAAGTCTTGTAATGGATCATAAGATTCATGACGGATGGTAACCTTGTCACAAATCAGTTTAGAACCACCAGGCACCTTTGTGCGGATTCCATGTGTCCCACATATGGCAAAGAGCAAGAATCCGTCTTACATTGCATTCGGGATTGTGAGCACAGTTCGTCAAGCCTGCTTTCTGGTCTACTTTCTTTTCTTTGGAGCTTAAGAACCGGGTGTCTTATATATTATAATCTCTCTCAAAAGCTTAGGGGTGTGGGTACAATAGACATGGGTTGGAATTTAATTTTTGGTATGGTTTGTGGGTGCATTTGGCTTAAACGATATATGCAATTGGGTGTTTGAGAACATTGTGGTTAATCCTTTTGATTCTTTCTTTATTATTCTTCAGAAAGCTGCTGAATGTGAAAGGCTTTGGGAGAACAACAGAAAGCTAGGAGTGGTGGCTAAAAGGACCATGGATATTGGTTGGGTTTTTCCTCAAATTTAATGTGGATGGTTCTCTAAGAAACAGTAAAAACGCTGGCTGTGGTGGTGTTTTAAGGGACTCAACTGGGAGCTGGGTTATTGGCTTTGCGTGTAATTTGGGAGATCGTCCATGCTCTTCACATAGCTTGGAGTAATGGCTTTAGAAAGATAATCGTTGAATCTGACTCTAGCACTGCTCTGCGCCTCATATCATCTGAATATGCTCCTCATCACCCCTGTGCAGCCCTTATTGCTACTGCCAAAGACCTCTTGAATCGTGAATGGGAAGTAAAACTGGAGCATACTTTTCGTGAAGGTAACAGGGTTGCGGACTGGCTGGCTGGGCTGTCCCACAAGATGCAACCAGGCTTCCATGATTTTTTTAATTTTACAATTAAAGGTAAATTTGTTCTTCTTTTCTGATGCTAAGAGGCTAAAGAGGGATTATTGAGTGGCTAAAGCTATTCAGCTGGTTCTCATGTCAAACATAGTATAACCGTCGCCTAAGATAATTCCTCTAATCTATTACTCAGACCTGAACTCGAGTATCATGCTTATATATAAGTTGATGGCAGAAACGGCCTTGTTTTAGGGAAACTGTATCAAATTCGTGTATATTTTATACAAAATATTGTGCAGTGATAAAATCATTCTTCTACCCACAAGCGTTGGATAATATTACACTCATTGACTTCAGAGATTATATTTATAACCATTCTTACAAAAATATTTAATATTAATAACGTAAGATAAAAGTAAAAGTAACAATAGTTGCCATAATTGATCGAAGCATTTAGCAATTCGGATTCTACTTATTTCCAGATGAGAATGGGGAGGAGGTTGGTTGAATCAATTAGGACCCCAGCAGCTCAAATACATGACAGTCCTGAGAGACTCCTCAGCCTGTTTTACCTTATCAGAATTGTGAGCTTTAAAGGCAGGAGAATCAAGAGCAGAAGAGAAACGCCTTGTTTGCTTTGAAGAGGAACAAGCAGAATCCCTCAGAGACTTGATACTTGAGTCGCACTTAGAGCCTTGATCTTTCATCCCCTGCACCACACGCATCCCTGCTTGGTATGCCACTCTCCACGTGTACCTCAAGCTCATGAATGAAGATTCTTGGATGGAAGAACTCAAAATGGCTTTTAAGGGAAATGGTGAAGAAGAAGAAGAAGAGGTTTTATATATAGCGGAGAAGGGGGGAAACAACCGGCTGTGATGTTGGCTTTGGGGCTGAATTTGCTGAGAAAACCGAGAGCTAATGGGAAGAATCTGTGGGTGGACGGCACGTGTCAGCCCCCGAAGGTAAGGACAAGAAAATTCCACGTAAGACTCCGAACTCTTGCGTATTTGATCTATAAAATACTTATCTGTTATATGTTTTTTTTTTTTTAATGGATGAGAAGATATTTTGGAGAGATGTTGAATTTGGGAAACGGTCAAAAGGGGAAAGTAATAATGAGGGGCCACAATTTTATTGTTTAAGATTAGGATTAGGATTAGGATCTGATTCTTGCTTATTGGCAGGACTGTATCCACGTATAGCTTATCTTAGCTCACCGTTTTACGTTCTGGACAATCATATATCTTTTTCTCTTTTTCTCTTTTATTTAATAATGAAAGATGATGTGACTTTTCTAATATAATAAAGCGACTTCGTTTTTATTCAGGTATGAAGCTTCTTGATAGAGAGAAGGCCAATTCACTGGTGACGTGTTCGTGATAATGAATTTCTTATTTTAATTAATTAAAATTCACCTTTAATCAAATTGAAGGGGTGAAGTACTCAAACCAGATTCAAATTATTAAAGACATCGACTAGAAATCAACAGCAATCACATTCCGACATCCATAAACAACTCTAAGTTTCTAACTTAATGTTATGAATAAAAGCTACAATATAGTTCAAAATAAAAAATAACACTATTAAATATCTTTTTTTAATTATTTCTACAACATAAAATTAACTTTTTACATTGTCATAATGTTCACCTCAACACTTAAATTCAAACTCTATCCATATACCTTCACAGTTAAATTGAAACGATAAAATGATCACAAAAATGTATACATATTAAATAAATGAACTTATAAACTACATAAATAAATCAATCCTTTTTTTTTTTTTACCGGATTCACTCACTTTGGTCCTTCACCAACCTATTTATTATTTATTAACAAAAATAACCCACATCTAAAATAGAATTAGACCTTTTCTTTTTATAGTTTAAATCCACATCATTTGCCATTTACATGGGCCGGCCTTCTCTTTTATTTAATAATGAAAGATGATGTGACTTTTCTAATATAATAAAGCGACTTCGTTTTTATTCAGGTATGAAGCTTCTTGATAGAGAGAAGGCCAATTCACTGGTGACGTGTTCGTGATAATGAATTTCTTATTTTAATTAATTAAAATTCACCTTTAATCAAATTGAAGGGGTGAAGTACTCAAACCAGATTCAAATTATTAAAGACATCGACTAGAAATCAACAGCAATCACATTCCGACATCCATAAACAACTCTAAGTTTCTAACTTAATGTTATGAATAAAAGCTACAATATAGTTCAAAATAAAAAATAACACTATTAAATATCTTTTTTTAATTATTTCTACAACATAAAATTAACTTTTTACATTGTCATAATGTTCACCTCAACACTTAAATTCAAACTCTATCCATATACCTTCACAGTTAAATTGAAACGATAAAATGATCACAAAAATGTATACATATTAAATAAATGAACTTATAAACTACATAAATAAATCAATCCTTTTTTTTTTTTTACCGGATTCACTCACTTTGGTCCTTCACCAACCTATTTATTATTTATTAACAAAAATAACCCACATCTAAAATAGAATTAGACCTTTTCTTTTTATAGTTTAAATCCACATCATTTGCCATTTACATGGGCCGGCCCATGG
>JASKGM010014464.1:0-34278 GCA_034509205.1 Ceratonia siliqua
TATATATATTTTAAGACCCTTGGAGCCCGAAACATATTTTAAGTTAATGGCTATTGGAACCCCAATTGAGTTTACTTCCAAGTGCCTTTGAAACCCCACCTATTTCAAAAAAAAACTTTCCCAAAGAAAAGGAAAATTAAGGTTTCCATGTTTAAACAAAAATCTATTTAATTTATTTTAAAAACAACTTTTGAAAAATGACTTTTAACTTTATTTTCCTTGAACCAATCAAAAATATATATTTATATATATATTAGAGCAAACCTTAAACACAGAATCAGAACCCAAAATGAAACCTCTAGCCAGTAAGGTAAAGGAAAGTTTTGTTCCAGATTGAGCTAATTCTTATTCACCTCTTATGCCATATAAATCAGAGACACCCCAAATTAGACATATAAATAATTGGAACATGCTCAAACAAAATCACCAGAATAGTATAAAAACTCAAAATCAAATCCAGTATTTGCAACTAACAAATCCCAAATCCCATGATTCATGACCAAAATTCTAAACTTTGCATTATGAACCATCCTCAAAACATGCTTATTTTCAAAATTTATGCCTTAACTCGTGAATCAACTTCACATTAACAGATTTAGTAGAGCAAAAGGTTAGCATTGGTTTCAAATCACCAGATCAACAAGTTAGAAACTATAATCAATCTCGGGTCATATACTTAAATAGAAACGATTTCAAAACTCATCCAACCATTTCTATCTCTAGATGCTAATAAACAGAAATCAGAGATTAATTCAGAAAAGATGAGAAATAGATTCTTAAAATTACTATATCAGAAACCATTAGTTAAATCCCATAATCATAACCAGTCCAATTTAGATGATGGAAAGAGCGTAATGAAAGTCAGAATCAAATATAAAAACAATGGCTAACATAATGGGAATCAAGATCCGAGCCAAGCAACAGAAGGGATTGACTGAAGAAATTCACGAATCAGTAACGAGGTTTATTCTTGAAAATCTTTGAAAATCCTTGAAAATTTCCCCTTTTTTGGTTTTGTCTTACAGGTCGCCTTCCTTCTATGATTTGCCTCTCTGCCTCCTCGATCGTCCTCCAGCTAGCTCCTCCAATTTCTAGAAAAACTCTCCTGATTGATTCTTCTTTTTTTTTTCCTTGATCACCTCTCGGTCATCTCTTATAACTCACTCATGAGACAGGATCCTGGAACTCTAGCCAAGAATCTCGTGAACAGAGGCGTGGCTTTATCGTGCCTGTGCTGTAATAGGAATCTCAGTAACATAGACCAGAAATTGCTGGATGGTACAGAGCAAAATAACATGTATACTTAGCCACGCTCAAGAGAATGCTTGGCCGAAAGAGGAACAAGAAAAAAAAAATCTTGCAGTGTCGTAGAGGCAGAATTGTGAGTGTGAGGTTCAAAGCAAAGTCAAAGTGAAAGATGAGAGGGAGAGGAGAGAAGTAGAGCTCGGATGTGTTGGTACAGATGAAGGAAAGGGATGGGTTGTGCAGAGGAGTGGGGTTACATGGAGAGAAAGGGGAAGAAGCATGACTGTGAGGCACAGAGGAGCAGGGACAGAGATGAAAGGATGAGCAGAGAAGGACAGCACAAGGGAGAGGGGACCAGATAAAGACGAGGAATCTGGGAAGAGGGAGATAACTAGGGCCGGGTCATGGGTTTTTGACAATTAGACTGCGTTGGGGCCAGGGTTATTGGATTGGACGTGTTAGGGTGTTGGGCTGGACCTTTTATGTTTGTTTCATTTTTTTGTTTTAATCAATTTAATTAATTTTTTTATTTTTCTTAACTATTATTTTTGATTTTCTGTTTTTTTAACATAATTTTTATTAATATTTTTTTTGTGCCTGGAGAAAATTCAGTGTTTACAGTTGCCCCTCTTTACTTGTTTCTTTGATGGGAAAGATGAATGATCAGTGATTTTTCAGATTTTCCTGCAAGGAACAAGTAAAGACAAAACACAAATTTTGTCCAGGAGCACCTTAAAATGGCAAGGGATACCTCGATCGAGGCTATTGCGAATCAGGAAGTTAGGAATTTAGTATGAAATATTTTCATCATACTAAATAACCTAGAAAACTAGTATAGAAAAATTGACAAACATAACAAAGTTTGAGAATTTAGCACCGAATAGTTCATCATGGTGAATAATTGAAATTGGTACATGAAATATTGACGTACACGGTGAAATTTTTTTTTTTTGAAATTTAGCACGAAATAAATTGTCATGCTGAATAACTTGGAAACTGGTACGAAAATATTGACGTACGCAGTGAAGTTTAGGAATTTTATATGGAATATTTTCATCATATTAAATAACCCAAAAACTGGTACGGAAAGAATTGGCATACGAGTGAAATTTTAGGAACTTAGCATGGAATATTTCTATCATACTAAATAATCCAGAAACTGGTACGGAAAGAATTGACGTACGCAGTGAAATCTTAGGAATTTAGGATGAAATATTTCCATCATACTAAATAACCTGGAAGTTGGTACAAAGGAATTGACATACGCAGTGAATTTTAGAATTTAGCATGGCATGAATCGTCATGCAGAATAATTTGGAAACTGGTACAAAAACATCGACGTACACAGTGAAGTTTGGGAATTTAATATGAAATATTTTCATCATATTAAATAACATGAAAATTGGTACAGGAAGAATTAATGTATGCAGTGAAATTTAGGAACTTAGAATGAAATATTTTCATCATACTAAATAACTGGAACTAGTACGGCACAAATTGACATAAGCAGCGAAGTTTGGGAATTTAATATGTAATATTTTCATCATATTAAATAACCCAAAAATTAGTACGAAAGAATTGGCGTACATAGTAAATTTTGAGAATTTAGGCATATAGTATGGAGTATTTCATCATACTAAATAACCTAGAAACTAGTATGAGAGAATTGGCGTACACAGTAAATTTTAGAATTTTGTAAAGAGGTAAGGAGATGAAATCCTATCTCTAAGAATTGGGATCAGGCAAGGGAGTAAAACCTCAATGCCGAGACTTCTGAAGATGACATGAGCATTCTTTTTCTTTTAAACAAGGCCTGGGACAAACCTCACAATGCTAGGATTTTCAAACAAAGCATGTGATGTAACCTTAATGCAGGATGATTTTTGAACAATGCATGGGATGTAACCTCGATGAAAGATGATTTTTGAATAATGCATGGGATGTAACCTCGATGCAAGTTGATTTTGAAAACAAGGTATGTATTTTGAAAACGTACCTTATGCTTTCAAGGAAAACTCAACCAAACCGTTCTTTCTCTTGGGAATTGGTTCCTTGTTTTTCTTTAAACTGTCTGTCTAGTTGGATCATAGGAATTACCTTTTCCTAATGACCTGCTAAAAGCCTTGAACTTAGGTCTTTCACAAATCTTGATATCGATCTAGACCATGTCAAGTATCCTGTCCCTATTCCAATACGATGGACAAATGTGGAGACAATGAAAATTTTACCCCAGTTTGAGCTCTTCAGCATATGCAGTCGATGGTTCTTATACTGCAATTAATATACATCTTATGTCCTTCGACAAAACTTGTCGTTGGTAGCAATATTTTCTAAAAAAAAAATTGTACAGTTTCAATTTCTCATGTTTTTTGTTCTCAAACTTTTGCTTGAATATCCAAACTCTTTGGTTACGGACCTTCTTCGATTTAATACCCCAACTTTTGCCTAAGTCGCCCTTTCGGGTTTTCAACTCAGCAAGCTTTTTTTTTTGTTTTTAATTTATGTATTCAATGAATTATTCTTTTTGACGATAAGCACTAAGTCCTCATAAATCGCTCGCTATTAGTTCAGACCGTATCAAGTAATTTGTTCCTTATTTTTGTAATACAAAGCTGATTAACAGTGAAACACTAAGAAGTGACATTCAATTCAATCTTTATTAATCCTCTTAAATCTTATCCAATGAATATATCAGAGAAGAAATCTATTAGATGAATGGACTTCTTTTATTAAAGCAAGGGATAGTAAAGCCCTTATACAAATGATTGAAGCTCAAAGACAATGCAATGTTGCCCCAGCTTGATTATTGAGAAAAAATTTAACAACAGTACAAAAGAATTGCAAAATCCTTGAAGCCTATTATATGAACAAACCTCCATTGTTAAAAAAAGTGGCACAAAAGAATGGGATCACAAAATCCCTGAAAATTTGTTAGATGAACAATTTTCTTTTATTGGACAAATTATATGAAAAGCTAAACAAAGGGGGCCACCAAAATTTGCCCCAGTTAGAATTTTTTAGCATCTATTGGCATTGATTCTTATGTTATAACTGATATGGACTCTATATCCTTTGATAGAATTATAATGTTGATGATAGTGATATCTTACAGCAAATTTGCCTCATTTGCAATTTCTAGCATTATCGCTTTGATTTCAAATTTTGCTTGATCACCCGATTTCTTTTGAACACGGGTTCTTTTCAAACTAACCATACCTTTTGCCTAAGCCGATCTTTTGGGTTTTCGACTTAGCGACCCTTTCTTCTTTTTTTCTTTTGATCCTTTGACTAAATTAGGAATCACTAACTTAAATTTTGCATATTTTTTTTTTCGCTCGAAATAATGATTCTGAACTTTTTTTTTTTGCTAAATTTATAATTTCCATTTTTCATATTGTTGGATTTATCACTTTTCTAGTGACTTAGATAGTTTTCCCATTCTCCATTATTATCTTTCTCGAGGTACAAACGTTCGTATCTATTTCAACATGAGAATCAATGAGCGGATATTGTAAAATCTCTAGATTGCGAGAAACATTGAGAGAATGATTTCCCTAAATGAGGGAATTATTATGACAAACAGGAGTATTTAAATCCAGAACAAAGAACTAAATAAAATATTGGATTGCAAATTTTTATTCAAAGGATAAGATAGGGTCCATGTTTAAAAAAAATCAAATGGCTTTGGACTTCAGCTAGATGAGTCAAGACTAGAATTAAACAACATTAAAAAGTGCAAACACTGTAAATCACTTTGCATTACAGCAATTGAGAAGTTGTCATCCCTGATCCGGACTAATTTGAAAATCTTAATTCTCATCATCCCTTATAATGGGACTGACTAAGCCATTACCTCCATTGCAAAGCAAAGGGCTGGCATTAATACTTAGGCCATTCTGATCTAGTGTGATGGCCCCATGCTTAAGCAGGTTCATAACTTGCTTCCTAAATGCCTTGCAATTCTCTATTGTGTGGCCAGTGATACCAGAGTGATATGCACATTAGGCATCAGAGTCATACCAAGATGGGTAAGGTGGTTGGAATGACTCAACTGGTACTGGGCTTATGACACAAACATCAAATAACTTATTGTAAAGCTTGATGTTTGTCATTTGAAAATTTGGAAATGATTCAATGTTTCTAGTTAACCGATTTCGTGGAGGATTTGACCCTTGCATCGGCTCTTGGACATAACCAACTTTTGGCTCTTTTTTCTAAAAGAAATCTTTCTTTTGACCTTGTTTTGCAGGCTCATCATTCTTAATGGGTATCTTCCCAGCTCTTATCAACACTTCTATTCTTTCTCCTACTTTGATAAGGTCAGAATAATCTCTGTAGGCACTACCAGCCATGAGGCCAATATAAGGAGCTTCTAGTGTTTCTAGAAAGTAAGAACATGTCTTGATATTCGTCATTGGTGGTTAGACTTCAGCTGCCAATGCCCTCCATCTCTGAGCATACTCCTTGAAGGTTTCTTTGTCCTTCTTCTACATGACTTGCAGTTGTTCCCTGGTAAGAGCAGTATCCAAATTAAAACGGTAATGCCTAAGAAAAGCATCTGTCAGATCTTCCCACCTATTAATCCGAGAATGATCCAACAACATGTACCACTGGAATGCTGCACCAAAAAGACTCTTATGGAATAAGTTTAGCAATAACTTTTCATCATTTCTCGCCACTGCCATCTCTGTGTAGTAGGATCTCAGATGAAATTGTGGATTCGTGGTCCCATTGTACTTTATAAACTCCGGAACCTTGAAATCTTTTGGGATGTTCACTTGGGGAGTTAACCTCAGCTCTGTTACACTAATCACTTCAAATGAGCCCTGTCCCTGCATTGCCCTCATCTTCTCCTCTAACATGAGAACCAGTCTAAGACCCTCTTTTCTTGAGCTGGCTTGTATGCTCTCGCGGGCGGCATAAGTGGTGTATGGACGTGATTATATCCTTCAGGTGGTCTATTCATAGCATTTCCTTCCTCACCCAGAGGACTAACACCATTGGTGGTGGAGGTATGATATTGGCCATCATAGGGATGCTAGAGGTTTGGCCAAAATGGATTAATTCTGGGTGAGGTTGGGCTGTGCTTCCATCCCTTATATTACTAGCCATAAGATCCATGAGTTTTGCCAACTGATCCTAAATTTGGTCCATTCGATCTTTTAGCCTCTGAATGCTCTCAGTATTAGATTGTTCAATCGACATGGCACCAGATTTTGTGCACTCTGAGAGATTGGGAACGCTTGGTCAAAGCTTTCTTAGGTAGTGCAAAGGTATATCTTGCTCTTTTTTTTTTCATTTTAGTTGCAGTCTTATCATTAAGGGTTTGGTATCGTTCCTCGAATCATTGAATTCTTTGTTGTACAAATATTGGCCCTTTAAAATTTTCATTTTCATCTATGCCCCTATTGAGAGAATAATACTCTACAAAGGAAGAACACGGTTAACAAATATCCTAAGGAGGTATAAAACTGTCATATAGGTATTGTTGAAAATGTGCACAATTAATGCCAATATTTTTAGCTTTAAGGATTTAAAGACATTGACATAAAACTCCAGAATGGTAATGAAAGATGATGAGAATGACATTTTTGAAAAAAACAACACAAGTCATGTAAAACTCTATTCATTTTTTTAATTTAAGTTTATCTTATTTTTTATTTTATATATTTTTTGAATTATTATTATTTTTTTTTTGAAAAAGCAATGAAATGAAATAGTTAAAGAGACTGAGAAAGGTGACAGAACACACTCTTCATTGTCCTATTTTAGCTGGCTTTAGGGTAAATATACGTATCTCGAATGGTTAATCCCTAACTATAAGGTAGCTTCTAGGGTCAAATTAATAGTACACTGGCTTCATGGAAGATTGATTATCCTAGTGGAATGGTCTTTTAGAATAGACTGCTCCCACTAATAGTGAGAATCTCAACATTTTAGCTACATTACAGAGGTGGACAAAGCCTCCATATGCAACCAACCGGTTAAGTGAGTTTACAATCTTAGCAGAGGCTTTCATGAATATGTTGGAGAATAAATCCCACTAGGCATCACTATGCCACCTCCAATTCTGACCTAAGGGTTTCACAGACCTAGGTATAGGGCCCAAATATGTGTGTAAGGGTAGTGTATGGTGTATAGTGTGTGTAAAGAGCCCATGAATTTTGGTCCTAATATTTACCCAGAAAAGGAAACCCAAAACCAACATAATAGAGCAAGAAGTTTTCTCATCTACCTTATGGTGTATACAAGATATAGCATTTATTGTCGTCTATCCTAAGGTTCCAACAATTCATGCAATAAAGAAAGTGATAACTGCCGAAGCTACCAAATGATATCATCTATATCCAATCCACTAACACTAACTATAGTATGTGGTAACACTGGGTCGAACCCTTGGACTACTCTAATTATGTTATCAGATTATGAAGCTGGTGAGCAGGGGGTGTTGTTTTGTGTGAGTTTAATCTATTGGAAGCAGTAAAAATAGTTAACAGAATTTATGAAAACAACCAATCCAGGGGATATTAACCAACCTTGATGTTAATCTCTTATTGATAATTAATTATTCATTTAATCACCACACAAGTGCTTGGCTTTAGAACACATCAAGAAGCCTTTAAGTATTCTATGGAATCTCTACTAGACAAGCATCCATGATTTAATCACTTTAATGTAGTTGAATCAAGCATGCATCTATCAGCAAAGTGACCTAAAATCAGAATCCAGCCAAATTAAATAATTTACCAAAAAGGCTTTGTTACTTTGCTCACTTCCTATAAATCTCTTAAACACATGATCATTAAGCAACTATCATGTACATATCCTAATTAAATGAAGCATTTAGTCAGAACAACAAAAGACAGGAAGAGTTTGATGATGATTAAACTGCAAAATATTTAGAACAACATCAACTAAACATCAAGGTGATCAATCCCTTGGATTGATTTAAGGTTTTAGCCCTCCATGAACAAGAGGGAAGAACTTACAAGATGAACAAATAAACCCTAGAGAAAGAGAGAAGAGAAGTGCAAAAGATGTAATAAAACAGTAAAAATCTCCTCTTCCTCACGTTCTGCACCTCTTCTCCTTTTATAGAGCTCCAAAAATTAATAATCCAAGTTTTCCCTTAGGTCACAACATCTCCAGCTGTCTGGACAGCTCATAACCGACTTACAAGAGGATAAACACAAGCAAAACGTCACAGTTTTGCTAAGGAAGTCTGCAGCAGAATTATGTTATATAGTAGCGCCGTTCTATCTTTCAGGTTTGATTTCTCCCACTAGACATCTAATTCAACCTTGGAAATCTGCATGAAACTTGTAGATCTTACTCTTAGCTTTCCTAAAAGATAAAGTTCATGAAAATTAGATGTCCAGAACTCAAGTTATGATCAAAATACAGAAGCAGTGTAAAATTATCAAATTTGCAGAAAAATGCAATAAAGTTCAATTGGAATCCAATCTTGCAAAGTATGGCTAAACCATGTCAGGTGAGCACATAAATCACTCTAGGAGTCTAAATATGAGGTTTAATTCATGTGTAAATATCATGTTTATTAGAAAGTTGTAAACAACCGCACATAGAATAGATAACTAATTGCTAAAACATATATATATAACAAGCTGAAGCAATTACAGAAAGAAATAATATAAAAATGAGGGGTAATAAACATTTATTTTCATAAAGCATAAGCAAATTATTAAGGGCTTGACTGTCTAACATCCCCAGTGGAGTCGCCAAACTGTCGCAACGTGACGGCCAGGAAAATAGCACGGTCATGACTTTACGGCGACAAAAGGGAAAAAATATAGGGATAAAAAGTGGAGTCACCACCAATTAATTTTAAGGATAATTGGGATCCTTTTAAAAACCAAATACTAGCCCTTGGAACCAGAGCATGGGTTTGGGAGTCTAATTACGTGTGGGAAAGGTGTTAAGCACCCCACAGCGTCCATCCCTAAGGATGGTTACCCTAAATTGTTTGTGCTTAAATAATTTATTGTTTGAATTACCCTTTTATTATCGTGATTTAAAGAAAAATAAATAAATGAGAGAGTTAGACCTGTCTTACTGTGTAAGTGCCTACGTACCCTTAAGGCATCAAGGTCCATGAAGTTTGAGTTAGTTAAATTAGAATTTTGCTTAGGAGGGATGGAGACAATATGGGAAAGTGAGTTTCCACATAAGGTCTAACAAAATGAGAGATTAATTCCCTACATAATGTTTGGGAGAATAAAGACAATTTGGGAATATGAAATTCCACATATAGTCTAACAAAAAAGAGAGAACAATTCCCCACGTAATATTCAAAGAAATGAAGACAGTATGGGAAACGAATTTTCACATAAAGCTTGACAAAAATGGGAGAGTATTTCCCCACATAATGTTTTGAGATGAATTAAGGAATCCTAGTGCTGAATTTCAACAATCTTTTTAGAAACCTTGGAACAGTGAAATTTGAAATTTGTAAAGTCTGGGGGTTAAAATTATATTTTTTAAAATGTGGGGGTCCAAACTTGAATTTTGAAAGTATTAGGATCAAAACTTGAATTTTACAAAAGTATGGGGATTAAAACTTGAATTTTCAAAAGTATTGGGGTCAAACTATAATTCTTGAAAATATAAGGGTCAAACTGTAATTTTTTGAAAATGTTTTACTCCTAAATCAAAGGTTTTTTAAAAGAATATCAATTTTCCTTAAGTATATTTAACAACCATTCATTTAAGCCATTAAAGTTATTAGAAATAAATGAGCCTTGAACCCTTTTTTAAAAATAATTCTATTGGGTTGTGAACCCCTTTTTTGAAATTAATTCAATTTGAGCCTTTGAAACATTATTTTAATATTTAGTTGGGCTTTTGGAGCCCTTATTTAAACTCTAGGTTTTGTTTATGGGCCTTTGAACCCAATTTGAAAAAAACCAAGTTCAATAGTCCATTCGAATTCTTTGGGAAGATAGATTTATGAGAATTATCAGGTCCTTGGGACCTGAAGTACCAAATCCCAAGTTAAAACTTCCCTTCATTCTAAAATATTATTTATTTATTATTATTATTATTATATATATATACAAATATATTATTTTTAGGACCCTTGGAGCCCAAAACATATTTTAAGTTAATGGGCTATTGGAACCCCAATTGAGTTTACTTCCAAGTGCCTTTGAAACCTCACCTATTTCAAAAAAAACTTTCCCAATGAAAAGGGAAATTAAGGTTTCCATGTTTAAACAAAAATCTATGTAATTTATTTAAAAAAAAAACTTTTGAAAAATGACTTTTAACTTTATTTTCCTTGAACCAACCAAAAATATATATTTATATATATATTAGAGCAACCCTTAAACACAGAATTAGAACCCAAAATGAAACCTCAAACCAGTAAGGTAAAGGAAAATTCTGTTCCAGATGGAGCTAATTCTTATTCACCTCTTATGCCATATAAATCAGAGACACCCCAAATTAGACATATAAATAATTGGAACATGCTTAGACAAAATCACCAGAATAGTATAAAAACTCAAAATCAAATCCAGTATTTGCAACTAACAAATCCCAAATCCCGTGAGTCATGACCAAAATTCTGAACTTTGCATTATGAACCGTCCTCAAAACATGCTTATTTTCAAAATTGATGCCTTAACCCGTGAATCAACTTCACATTAATTAATTTAGCTGAGTAAAAGGTCAGCATTGGTTTCAAATCACCAGATCAACATGTTAGAAACTATAATGAATCTCGGGTCGTATACTTGAACAAAAATGATTTCAAAACTCATCCAACCATTTCTATCCCTAGTTGCTAACAAACAGACATCAGAGACAAATTCAAAAAAGAAGAGAAACAGATTCTTAAAATTACTACATCAGAAACCATTAGTAAATCCCACAATCATAACCAGTCCAATTTAGATGATGGAAAGAGAGTAATGAAAGTCAGAATCAAATCTGAAAACAATGGCTAACACAATGGGAATTAGGATTCAAGCCAAGCAACATAAAGGATTGACTAAAGAAATTCACAAATCAGTAACGAAGTTTACCTCTTCACAAACAATCCTTATGAAAATCCTTGAAAATTTCCCCTTTTTCAGTTTTGTCTTGTAGGTCGCTCTTCCTTCTCTGATTTGCTCCTCTGCCTCCTCGATCTTCCTCCAGTTAGCTCCTTTGATTTCCAGAAAAACTCTCCTGGTTAATTCTTCTTTTTATTCCTTGATCTCCTCCTGATCATATCTTATTACTCACTCATGAGACAGGATCCCAGCGTTCTTGCCAGGAATCCCATGAACAGAGGCGTGGCTTTATCGCACTTGTGTTGCAGTAGGAATCCCAGGAAACACAGACCAGAAACTGCTAGGTGGTATAGAGAAAAGTAGCATGTATACTCAGCCACACGCAAGAGAATGCTTGGCCGAAAGAGGAACAAACAAAAATAAAAAAATCTTACAGTGGCGTGCAGGCAAAACCGTGAGCGTGAGGTTAGAGCAAGGTCAAAGTGAAAGATGAGAGGGATAGGAGAGAGGTAGAGCTCGGGCATGTTGGTACAGATGAAGGAAAGGGATAGGATGTGCAGAGGAATGGGGTTGCGTGGAGAGAAGGGGGAAGAAGCATGACATTGAGGCACATGGGAGCAGGGATAGAGATGAAAGGATGAGCAGAGAAGGACAGCACAAGGGAAAGGGAACCAGATAGAGACGAGGAATCTGGGAAGAGGGAGATAGCTGAGGCTGGGTGATGGGTTTTTGGCAATTGGACTGGGTTGGGGCCAGGGTTATAGGACTGCACTGGTTAGGTGTTGGGTTGGACCTTTTTTGTTTGTTTCTTTTATTTTAATCAATTTTTTTAATTTTTTAATTTTTCTTAACTATCATTTTTTATTTTCTATTTTTTATCACAATTTTTATTATTAATATATTTTTTATTCTTGTTGTTATTATTATTATTTTTATTTATGTGCCTGGACAAAACCCAGTGTTTACATAACCCATAACAATTAGAACACACTTTGGTTCACTAAACTCACATATATTACGAATACTTGAAGTGTAATAAAAAAATAACAAGGGATGATAAAACAAGCAACAAACTTGCACCTAAGAGTAGAGAAGTCTCACTCACCAATTTAGGGACTTTATCACCAATTAAACTAAATTGTTCTTAATGCTTGTACATCTCCTTGAGGCTGAATACTAGAGGGGATTCCTTGAGACTTTCTTCTCTTCTATTGGTGTTCTACAATTCTAGAATTGGAGCTTAGTGGTTGTAGGATGAAACCTCTAATACCACATCTCAAGTGAAACTATTTGGCTAATGGGAAAGAACAAATACATATACTAAAATATCTCGCAACTCATGCTCTATTTTTATGTTTCCTATGATCAACTGGTATTCTATTTTAAAGTCACAAGATGAACTTCTCAACAACATTAATAGTAACTTGGCCAAAAGGAGTAGAAGGAAGACAATGACTACCAAAATCCAAGAACCAAAGAAGTTATAGATCAAGAGAGTGGCTGGGAGTTAACCAAAATTGGAGAGAGGAGAAGAAGAACAATTGAAAAGGATGGACACACTATAGCTACAATAACTCAAGAACTTTCTGGAGAAGTTGAAGCTAAATGCAGTTGGACAGAGGGGTAGGATGTTGCTGAAATATAATGACCTTCATCCTAGATATTTTGCTTGAAATGTCTAGAAGTTTCAGCAGAATGTGGATGAGAGAAAGCCACATAGAATATATATATATATATATATATATATATATTTTTTTTTTTTTCTCCAAACTACCATTATATAAAATCCTTCTTCCCTTGCATATGACTATTATACATTTGAGAAAAAAAATTGTAGAAATTAAAAAGTACATTAAATTAAATATTGAACTTTTATCTTCTCTATTTTTGTCATATCAAAGAAAAAAAAATTTTGACTCACTCAAATAAGTAGTTTTTCTAAAATATGAAGTATTGTCAAATATTAAGACCTAATGGGCATTACGAGGTGATTCGTGAAGGGACTACAAACCATCTATTTTAATGCTGTTTTTTTAGTTTTATTTAAATATATGATGTTGGTAAATAGGTTTTTTTATAGTGTATGGAGTTGAGTTATGGTTTAGTCTAATGTGTAATAGTTATGTTCAAATCTTAACTGAAATGTTCAAATTGGAGCATATGTAGATTTTTGTTGTTAAAATTTCTTTAGGACTCATGTTGTATGATAGATGTAGTGTGTTTGGATATTTTTTGCCATATTTTTAGGAATTATTTTGGGTGAATTTCAATTTTATGTTGTTTAGAGATGAATTTAATAAATTAGATATTGTTTATAATTTAGCAAAATTTGAGGCTTTTGTTATATGATGGATGTAAAGTGTTTGAATGAATTTTTTCATCTTTTTGGAATACTTGTGGATGAATTTAAATTTTAAGATGTTTAGAGATTAATTTAATAAATAAAACTATGTATGATATCATTTCTTTTAGACAATAATATGATTTGATGTACTTTGATGGATGTATATTATGTAATTAATTTTCAATTATTGTTGAATATTGAACTTATATGAATATCCCTGATCATTTTCATTGGATGAATAATATATTGTATCCCAACAGTAGAAGTGCTATTACACCGGAGTTTTGCAAGGGTGTTGAGAAATTTATTCAATTTACTTTTACACCTAATGTCTGTGTTGAAGCTGGGGGGATGTTTAGATGCCCATGTCCTAAATGTAAATGCTATATGTATCAAACACCAGATGATGTAAGGGTACATCTATGTAAGAAAGGTTTTATAGAGAATTACTATTATTGGGTGTATCATAGAGAGAGCTTACCACCGTTACCCCAACCAGTTGCAGTAGAAGCTGAGACCCAATATTACTAGCAGTACGAACAAATGGTTATGGATGTTGCTAGGTCATCTTTTGAAAAGGAGTAGTACTGTAGAGCAGAGGAGGATCCTAATGAAGATTCAACTAAGTTTTATGATATGTTGACCACTGCATTTTCTCTATTATGGGATAGATGTGAGACACACTATATTCATTCAATGGTTATCGGATTGTTAAGCATCGAATTAGACTATAACGATGTGGGGACATGTATGGATGACACTCATAAGTGAGAAACTACCAAGTGATCATCGGATGCCTATAAATTTGTACCATACCAAGAAATTGGTTTATAAACTCAATTGTGGGTATAAGAAGATTGATTGTTGTCTACAAAGGTGCATGCATGTTGTATCATGGCAATGAAGAAAATGCTAGAAAGTGTCAATTTTGTGGTGTAGCACGGGTCAAATAGTCACAAGTGTGAAAAAGGAAGGTTAAGGATGTTCTAAACAAACAAATGTGGTATTCGCCCATCATTTCCAAACTCCAAAGGCTTTTTACATCTAATGCATCTGCGAGTGACATGAGATGTCATCTGGAACACTCACATGAGTTTGGAGTGTTGTCGCATCCATCATATGGAGAGACATGGAAGCATTTTGATCATGTTTACCTAGATTTCGCTCTAGATGCAAGGAATGTTAGGTTGGTTTTGTGTGCGGATGGTTTTAGTCCATTCAGAATAAACGCCATGACATATTCTTGTTGGCATGTAATGATTACTCTTTACAATCTACTACCTGGCATGTGTATGCAAAGGGAGTACATGTTCTTAACAGTGATTATTTCTAGCCAACATAATCTAAAAGGCAAAATTGACATCTTCTTGCAGCGTTTAAATAAAGAGCTACAATTGCTTTGGGAGAAAATAATGCTTATGCATGATATTTCATTGAAATAAAACTTCATCGTGTGAGCTACTCTTTTGTTGATCATTAATGACTTTCTAGCCTATGGAATGCTATCGGGTTGGCAAACCTCTGGTAGGCTGGGTTGCCTGATTTGTATGGGTGGTTTGAATGCATTTTATTTAAAGCATGGTCGGAAAATCTATTATTTTGATTGCCATGGACAATTCTTGCTTGTGGAGCATCCCTTTCAGGGAAATAAGAACAACTTTTTGAAGAATAAATCTTAGAGGGGCATTCCACCCAAGCTCATTTCTAGAGATGAACTCTATGTACAGGCATTGAGACATGCAAAAGTAATAAAAAGTAGGGAAGAGACTTCTACTGATTATGATATAACACACAATTAGACCAAACACAACACTTTTTTTAGATTTACCTTGGTAGCTTGCTTTGTTAATGTGGTGTGTTTACATAGATGCACACAGAGGCTTACCTTTTTTTAGATTTACATAGATGTGATGCACATAGAGGCTAATGTATTTGGAAATGTCTTCAACATGGTGATGGATGACAAAGACATGACCAAAGACAATATGAAGGCATGGATGGATCTAGCTATCTATTATAAGCGTCCAAGTTTAGAGTTGTAACAATTATGCAATGGTAGAGTTGTGAAACGGAAGGCACTTTACACACTAACTTTGAGCATAAGAAAGTAGTTTGTGAGTAGGTGAAAAGTCTGAAACTTCCTGATGGATATGCATCAAACTTAAAGAGATGTGTCAACACTAATTATTGGATTTTAACCCACAAGAAAAGTCATGACTGTCATGTGTTTATGGAGCGACTCTTACCAATAGCCTTCAGTTGGTTACCTTTTACAATTTGGGAAACTATTATGGAATTAAGTCAATTTTTTTGAGATCTTTCTTTTCCTACTTTATACAAATATGATTTACAAGTTATGGAATAGAACATCCCTCTCATCCTGTGCAAACTTGAGAAAAATTTTCCCCCTAAATTTTTTGATGTGATGAAACATTTACCTATTCACTCAATTGAAGAAGCATTAGTGAATGGTGCAATATAGATGGATGTACCTTTCAAGAGGTTCTTGCACACGTTAAAGCAATAGGTGAAAAAACAAGGCTCATGTAGAAGGTTCTATATGTGAGGCATATATTCTTGAAAAAACTTCAATTTTTTTCTCGTACTACTTCAAGTCTCAAGTCCAATCAAGAATTAAAAGAGTATCTCAGAATGATGATTGTGGAGAAAATTCATTCGGTGAACCTCTCTGAATTTTTAAATATCATGCTTACCTCCATGGAACCATAGGTCAATGTTATCTGACCGATGAGGAACTATCATTTGTAACACTGTATGTGTTACTAAATTGCTCTAAGGTAAAACCTTATCAGAAGTAAGTTATAGCTTCATAGCTTCATATTTTCAAATTTTCATAAATAAATGCTTATGTTAACAACAACTTCTCTTGCTGGCATGTATATAAAGTTATTATCCTCAACATACGGTATCTGTCAAGCGATGAGGTTGACAAACACATTTCTAATAGATTTCCTCAATGGTTCAAGAATTTTCTAAGTTAATTTACCAATCTTTGATGTGTTATGTAATATTAATTATGCTTATAAAGTGACTAACTTTAAAATATACTTAGGTCACATAGGATAAAGTGAATATCAATAGATATAAGTTACATACAGAAACATGTTTCATGGACGAAAAATAAACAATAGTGGAGTTTATCTTAAAGGATCTAATTATGATGAAGCTGAGTAATTATGGAGTTTTACAGGAAATTATTGTTGTATAATATTCCGATTTACTTCTAAAAAGGTTAACACTCTTTAATTGAAAATGGTTTGATCCCTCTAAACGAGGGATAAGGAGTTAACCAAAACTTGGATTTATAAAGGTCAATCCAATGCCCACATATAAGAGGGATGATGATTTAATATTTGCTCAACAAGCAAAGCAAGTTTATTTTACACCTTATCCCCGAACAACTCCAAACAAGCGGGGTTGGTTACATGTGATTAAAACCAAGGCCAGACACACAGTTGATGCCCTAGATGCCCTATTCCAAGACACACCTCATCGTTGTCCAAAGTTAATTCTTGATTATGATCATAATAATGGAGATTTGAGAGATCACATAGCTACATCTGCTTGTGAGGAAGTAGACATATCACTAAATGAGGGTTTTGTAACTGAAGTTGATGATGATATAGAAGTAGTTGGCGAAGAAGATGAAGAAGAAGAGGATTATAATAGCAGTGATGGGGAAACTGATGAAGACCCTCCTAGTGATTATGTTTTAGAAAGTGATTAAAATGACACAGGTTCCAAATTCAAACTATCTTTTCAACGCTTATGTATTAATTATTGGTAGTCATGTGTTTCTTTTCTTCATACTTATAATGTGTTATTTTCTTGCACATGAGATAACTGTTGATTATTCAGTACTTCCAGAGCACAAGCATAACAAGGATTAAATATTTTAGTGTAGACTTATCACATTTAACATTATATCTAATGTAATTTATGTAAATGTAACAATTTTTCAATCTTCAACTTTGATACATATATCCTGGTCTCCTGTGATTCTTTAATGCTGGTTAAGGTTCGCAAGTGTGTGGTTCTTTAACAAACAAGCGTTAAAACAAATCAAACATTTTGGAAGTGCAAAATATTTCTCATGGACTACGTCAGTGAGAATGTGAGACGCACCGATTAGTGTGTGAGGTGCGATCCAGTTTAATATATTTTTTAAATCTTTTAGTTCTAATGAATGTGAGCCATGAGAATGTCCATGAGAATTTGATACGCACTGCTTAAATAAGGCGGTTAAATGAAATTCGAGTTTTTCAAGGACCTTTGTCCGTGAGAATGTCCATGAGAAGATCTTAATATTTAAACCCCTCCTCCCCCTTTTCCTTTCACTCGCCATAGACTATTTAGAACCCTACCTCACCACTTTGCCCCCCACTCCGTCACCCAAAGTCACCGTAGTTGCCCATCGCCGTCACCAAAGGTTGCCTTCACTCCCCCCTAGCCATCACCCATGGTCGTTGTCACTGCCATCGCCATTTCCCAACCATTGCTGGTATGTCTTCATTTTCCTTGCTAAATTAAGCCCTGAATAATTTAAGTGAATTGATTTTTATCTTCCATTATGTTTTCCTCATGTGTATAGTCTATCTTTATAAAGCAGTTATTAGTGGTTACATTACCTGAAATTTGACTTTGCTGTAATGCCTTGTTAATTGCTTTAGAGTTGGTAAATTAGGATTTCTTCCAATGGGGGCGTTGAAGGAAAGGGAATATGGATCTATGTGCTTCATTGGATTTGTTTAATAGGAGTAGTAAATTGATTTTAGGAGATGCCAACAACATAGTTTTATTCAAATTCATAAAAAGGTTGGAGCTTTGAGGGTTACTCTGCATCTTGAATGTTCGTATTCTTGGGTGTAATTTTAAAAAAATTCAATACCAAAACAGATTAAAATTTTACTTCCAAACTTGCTGCAGTAATTATTTATGTGAACAAGTTTATCTCTTATTTTGGTTTAATTTATTTGCTCTATTATTTATTTTTCTTGTTCTTCAATTTCTTGAATGAGCTTTCAACTTCCCTTTTGATTTGGGTGAAGTAAGTTGTTGGAAGAAAAAGGGAGGTATATTGGTTTTGTTTAATTGTATATTGGCAGTAGATTAATAGGTGGGCTGTAATATTGATGAGTAAGTTGTTCTGAACACTATTTACTTTTATTTTATTGCTAATATAGCTTTTTTTATTTTCACTAGTTAATAATTTTATAGATATTTGTCATTAAGTTTTTCAATTATAGTGTAGCTAGGCGGCACCTTATAAGAGGATATAACTTTGTGACATAATGAAAATTATATATATAAATATAATCTTCCAGTGGGAAGCAATAAAGCACAATATAGTATTTCAATTAATATAATACTCCAATTAAATGTCAAATAAAATTATCAAGTCTAATTTAAAAATACTTTAATTAATAATAGATTAAATGACATAATCAGTTAAATGACACACAAATGTAATCATAATAGATTAAAATAATATTCAAAATTTTATTAAATATCAAATAAAATTATCAAGTTTAATTTAAAAATCTTAGAAAGTAAGAATATCGTTTAACTAGTAACTAATAAAACTATAATAAGTTAAATCGCACACAAATATAATCATTATAAAAAAATTTAAAATTATCATTAAATATATAATAAATATAACAAATTAGATTAAAGGTACTTAAAAAATGAAAATATATTACTTGAATTAATAATTAATAAAAATATAATCGACTAAATCACCCATAAATATAATCATAATAAATTGAAAAATATTTATTAATATTATTAAATATATAATAAAATTATCATATATAATTTAGAGATACTTAGAAAATAAAAATATAATACTTTAATTAATAATTAAAAATATATTCAGTGGAATAATTACCCACAAACATAATCATAATAAATTGAATTTTTTTTTATAAATATAATCAAATATCAAATAAAAATATTAAATATTAAGATTTCACATATAGACTTATTTTATGGTCAAATATTAGGTATGTTATGTGGTGGAGGTGGTTTTGGGTCCTCTAGAAGGGAGGGTAAGGAGAAGGATATTGTTGCCTCCTCTAACCTTGAGTTTGACCTGCGCCGATTCATGCCCAACCCGAGTTAGGCACTGGCGCAAACACCCACGCCTTCTGGGTCGACGCCAGATCCATATCATCTAGGATCTAGTTCACCTACCCTAAAAGCAACGACACCACCGATAACTACCTCATAGGCTAGTGCCTACTTCTCATCCATGGATCCCTTGCCTAGCACCATACCCACTGACAGGCGCACCTGGTTAACCACATATGGGAACACATAAGTACACTTATCAAACTTTAATTAATAATTAATAAAAATATAACAGTCATATCCTATAACAAAGTTATAATATTTTTACCTCATATTTGAACTGAATAATGCTGGGAGGACATTATCTGTAGTCTACAAATCACATTATCATGAGGCCTATAAATGCTTTGAAAAGACTCCTCTTAAGGTGAAGGAGCACTGGTGGAGCCTATTTAAAGTATTAATCAAACGTGCACATTTCTTATTCCATTAACTTCATTTTAATGGTTACTTACTCTAACTCTATTATTTCTGATGAAGGCAAAGTATATCTAGAAATTCGAGGAGGAAGTTGAGATTTATAGGGTGTAGGTCATGAAGTGCTTTGATAGCATCCAAGCTACCCATAGAGACATCCAAATAGGGAAATCGTAGGGCTTATGGTAAGGGGAACTATCAAGGCCTAGCTCTTTGAGTATTGGGCATCCCCCAAGTTCAAGGCTAACTCGGCTTGGAACAAGATGAACTGATCCAAGAGTCAGGGTACATTCGTCCATCTAAATGGAAGCCTCCTCTTCTTCGTGCATAAAAAGAGGTTTATAGGCTTTTATTAACTTATATTTACTTGTATTAATTTCTTTTTTACTATTTTAACATTTTAATTCATTGTTTGCAGTCAAAAAAGTTAAGCAAGCTGGTTGACACTGTTGACGTCTTCCGACATATTTAGTATAGTGAGGCAAGGGTTGGGTCTATCCACACATTGAGAAAACTTACGAGAGTTAAATTAAATTTCATTAAACTTCAATATTATAGGTTTCTTTTTAATTGTCATTCAAATAATTTTTCACTATAATTATGCTTTAAGTCATGCAAAAATCTTATGAGAAGCATAGAGCCCAGACCCAAGAGTAGACCGGTTCTTTTGTTGATAACACCCGTCTATGGACGAAAGTTGTTGGTGGGGTGAACAAAAGGGGTGGGTTTATGGGATGGGTCTGAGGCTTGCCTGGTCATGATTCCTCCC
Source organism: Ceratonia siliqua (assembly GCA_034509205.1). Classification (NCBI taxonomy): domain Eukaryota; kingdom Viridiplantae; phylum Streptophyta; class Magnoliopsida; order Fabales; family Fabaceae; genus Ceratonia; species Ceratonia siliqua. The sequence goes on from JASKGM010014464.1 coordinate 20,945, forward strand.
TCAAGCCATCCACCGCAGTCATCCACCTAGGTTCCTAAACATTTATTGAATGATGTCATGAGTCAGGTCCAATAGCAACTTCAAAGGCAAGTCCAGGTGCAAGTCTAGGAGCAAGTCCAGGAGTAAGTCGAGGCCCAGCTAAATGAGTAGCTGTAAAGCATGGTCAAGGAAATAGTTATTGGCCTTGCAACTTCTGTCCCACCTGTTTTCCCTTTCCCTAATTGGCAGTCCCCTTTAAATGATCGCACTGATGCTGAGTTTGAGTCAGATGATCCTAATAATTAATGTATTTAATTTTTGACAATTTTACGTTAAATTTAAATTTAATGCATATTCATTTAATTTCTTTGGATAATTTTTTTATGTTAAGAATTTACTTTATTTATATTAATATTTTTTAATTTATATATATTAAATTATATTTATATATTTATTTACAAATTATATTTCTTTGGTTAAATTAAACATATTTAATATTTATAATTGAATATTTAATTATTAAAATTTAATTAATAATATATAATATATTTTGACCTCATGGAAATTCTCACGACTATAATCCGTGAGAGTTGCTGGTCAAAATTCCTTTTTCTTTTTTTCTTTTTTTGTTTCTTATGCCTATTCTCATGTCTAGTTTCTCTAAGCATTTCTCATGGAAGCGAACCCGTGAGAACGTTTGTTATACCTGCATGAGATTGTCTCACGCCTTCTGGCTCCTGGTTTTCACAGCATATATGCCGTGAGAATGATTCTCATGGAATGTTTTCTATGAGAATCTCCATGATCAACACATCAAAATTGTCACGGCCAACTTTCTATGATAATCTGAAATTCTCACATAAATTATTGTATTTATCACATAAATCTTTTGAGAGAAAAACATGTTTTCTTTGTAGTGTGACATTAGGGCAACAAAAGGAAAAAAACACAGAGATTAAACAAATGGAATCGACCAATTAATTAGAAGGATAATTGTAATCTTTTAAAATCCAAACATTGGCCCTTAGGATTAGAGGAAGGGTTTGGGAGCTAATTATGAGTGGCAAAAGTGTTAGACACCCCACAATGTCCATCCCTAAGGATCGTTATCCTAGATCGTTTGTGCTTAAATTTATTTTCTATTTTAATTAACTAATTTTGTTAATGCGGTGATGGAAAGATGCAAGATGTAAGAACCAAACCTGCCTTACTGGGTAAGTGCCTACGTACCCTAAAAGGGATCAAGATCCATGTAGTTTGAGATAATTTGATGAGATTTTGGCTAGAAAGGATATATGATCACTTTTCTAGTGCAAAGATTAGACAATACGAATTCACTAAGTCCTCACCCAAAGTCAAGGAAAATAGACAATACAGAGGCAATGAGTCCTCATCCAAAGCCAAGAAAATATAACAATGTAGAGGTGCTAAGTCCTCACCAAAAGCCATGAAGTAAAGGAATTAATGATATCATAAAATACATAAAAAAAAGCCTTTCACTTACTATCATACTTTCAAAATTTTAATGGACTAAAAATATATGTATATCTATATATTCTTAAGAGCTTCATTTTACTCCTATTATAACTCATCAGCAAATAACCAAGTTACATGATTTAAAAAAATTTTCAAGCATCCTAAGGCAAGTAACCCACTTATCTTGAGTTTAGGCCACCACAAGACTACTCAAATAGATGGAGGAACTTGAACTAAGTTTAGCAATTCCAAAGATTTCCAAATACCAAATTTTGAATACCAGAGATCACTCCCCAAATCTTAACTCAACTAGAAGTAAGTCGAAAGACACCTAAACCAGAAGGCTAAAGGACTACAATCAAAACAAAAAATTCAAAATCCCTTCAAGGAATAGCACAAAATTTCTTTTTGTGATATAGCAGTCGGTTTTGAGCAAAGTAGAAAACATGAGATGCTCCCAAAAAACTCCTTCTCTTTGAAAGGAACACTACTGTAACCAGAAATACAGCCTGGCCAAATTGGAACCCGCAGTTTTAGAGACTAGTTCACACTAAAAATACTAGAGTTGGCCACAAAGCAGAGGAAAAAAGAGAAAAGCAAGATTTTTAATGAAGCAACATTTTTGCTACAATGATACGATCATGGATAGAAAGAGTTATGGGAGATGATAGTGTCTTAGCTGAGGCAAGAAAGAGTGAGATGGACTTTTCTAGAGAGTAAAGTAACTTTTGGATTAGAAAAAGATGAAATCAGGACTACAAATAGGAAAGGAATACTCTAGAGCTCCACTGCCTTGGTTAAGGAGGAAATAAATAGAATATTCACTAAAGGCCAAAAAGACAAAGGGCCTATTTTTTTGGACTTATCAAAAAAGGCCTTTTATGCTTCTTCTTCAAGACGAAGGGCTTTTTTATAAGTAAAGGCTATTTTGTGTTTGTATGTAGTAATTGATAATAACTTTTGAATCCAAAAATGAAATAACCTTTACTCTCATCTATCAACTTCTCCTTCTAAAGGAAGCCAAAATTTTTGGCTTTCTTCAGAAGAAGAGAAACTCCTTATTTTTTACTTCTCCTTTTAGGAGAAGATAAAACAAACACTCAGTTTTTTTTTTAGAATAACTTATTTTTTGAAAAAAAAAGTTACTTATTCTCAAAATAAGTCCATACAAATAGGGTCTAAAAGACAGATGATATTTCCAAGGAGTTCTTTGAAAAGGTGGTCGGATAAGTAAAGAAATGGGCAACAAAATCACTTTTTCATATTACTATTGCAATATAATTAAAACCCTTTAAATTAATGTAAAACAGAACACCTTTAAGTCTATATAAAACACATATATATAGTTTAAGTAATATAATTTAAAATAGATGAAATTTTTTCTAAGGAGAATACTGATCAAGAAATTTTTAGGAAAAAAAAGGTATTACATAATATGACAAACCTATATGTGTGTGTGTGCATATGAATTAGAGGTTTGTTTAGTGGACATAATTACATATGTACATGCAGATGTGCATGCAGATATACTCCACTAGTTTATAAACAGAATTGTAATCATATGGATATATTTAAAAAAGAAGTACTTTTTGGCTATTATGCGGTTATATATGATGGGAGTTAACTTAGTATGAATTGTATGATTGCTTATGGGATTATTAATGTATTGATCATCATGCACTGTAGTAATCTTGCATAATTACTATAATGGGTTTGAACTATGAGAGTGGATTATGGATTGGATCATAACATGACATCCTCATTGGCACGTGCATCCATGGAAAACATTAATGACTCATATTGCATCTACATTGTTGCCTATCGGATTACTTTGGGTTCAAAAGGAAAAGCACCATGGTGCCTCCCGTCAAGAATACTCTAAGATGGAAAGTCTATCAAGGTTGGATCCGCTTTGGCTAGAAAGGACATGCATTGCATTACCACCTATCAAAATTACTGCAGGTCAAAAAGGATTCATGGCATGGCATCTTTTGCATTACCACATGTTGAGATTACTCCGAGGTGAGAAAGGACATGTGTTAGCATATTACTACATCATATCCCATTGCATGACCATACATAAATGTCCAAGATGCGTATAGCTGCTACGGTTGAATTGGACTACTAAGTGATGGTTGTAGAAGTTTTCCTTGGAGTCTCGGACTCATGTGTTTAGGTATTATGCTATATTAGGGTCAATGGCCCTGAAGACCCCATTGAGAAAGAAGTAGTATAAAATGAAGCTTGTTGAAGCCATTGATGCTTAAGTCGTGCTTATTTATACCATTTTGGCAATACACATTATTGTTTACCTTGAGCATTTCCTTTTATTTTTATTTATGTAAGATTGGTTTTCTCACTGAGTTATTTAGGAGCTCACACTTCACTGGATTTCATATTTTATAGGTTTATGAGCTTGTAGTGATCACCAATATGATTCCAATAGCTTATAGTAGGCTAGATCTATTAGGTGTGTGTAAGCTACTTATGTATTACAAGTGAGCTGAGTGTGTAATAAACCTGATAGATGTATTAATTGTTAATATACATTCTACAAGTTATTAGCTGAGTGAAAGTGAGTGTGGTTGTTGTATGAATGTGGTTAGGCTAGCTTAGACTTGGGTCTTAGCATCGGTCACATCCCTGTGGGATAGGTTATGACAACCAATAAGGTTGGAACAATACAATGACTCTTGATTTCCTTAACCAATCCCTTGGCTAGCAAATCTTATACTTGTCATTGTAATTCTTTGTACTCTTTAAGAATCATACGATAAGTAGCATATTTCAAAGAACAAAGCTTGGAATCGAGTCAATGTGGTGCTAAATATCTCTCATGGGTGGAAGTCCATGTGGAATTTCATATGGAAAAATGTATGCAAATTCCTCCAAGAGAGGTTGAGCTAGAGGATTTAGCATTTGATTCCTTCATAGTATAAGTGTATAAACTCCCTTGCTTCCAACCATTTCTCGTTTGATTAGGCTTTTAGTCAGTAAGGCGATTACCTCCACTGTAGTAGGCTTAGGAACATGTGCTAGTTTCAATGGAGCTAAAACATTTTTGATACCATCTTTTACAAAAGAATAAATATTTTAAAAGCCATCATTAATTTCCATTATATCATACAACCACAGCCTACCCAAAACTAAATGAGAAACATCTATAACAATTACATCACACCATATTTCATCATGATAATTCTTTCCAATAGAAAATTCATCTTTTTATTTACCCTTACCTCATTCCCCTTGCAAAATCATTGAATGTTGTATGGCCTAGGATGATCTGTAGTTTTTAGCTTTAATTTCTCTACCATCTTTGTTGCAATGACATTAGAACAACTACCTCTATCAATGATCATATCACAAACTTTTTCATGAGATATAACCCTAGAATGGAAAATGCTCTCTCTAATCCACTCATCATCATTTTATTTAGAAGTCATATTCAAACTCTTTTGAATCACAAGAAACTCTTATTCATTAGCATGTACTACCTCTTCATCATATTCTAGTTCACCAATATCATCCTCGACTTCATCACTTTCTTCCTCCACCAAGGTGAAGACCTTGTAGTTTAGCCTTGAAGCATTTCTTCGAATTAGTAGTGGGTGAACTAGCTTGCATGTCCCCCTTAGAATATGTTTTTTCACTTGTAATATTTGCTTAAGAGAATGGCTTTGCATTAGAGACACTCCCTTGATTAGAAGGGAATGTCCTAGTTACTAGTTTAGGGATAAGCTTTTAAACCTCCTGTTGCTATTTTTCCACAATCAAAACAAGCTTCCTTACATCATTAAAGGACCAATATGGTTGCAAAAGAACTACATCTCCAACCTCCTTTTTTAGTCTTCCCAAATAGCGAACAACAATTTGCTCTTCTAGTTCCACCATATCACACTTCAACTTATGATGTTCAAACTCAGTTATGTAGGCCTCCACACTCATATTCTGCTGTTGTAAATTTTGAATCTTCAAAACATATCCACATGATAGTTTTCAGGTAAGAATCTCCTCTTTAACTCCTTCATTTTCTCCTATGTTTTGATCATACTTCTTCCTTCATGTGCCCTTTGCTTCTTCAGATTGTCCCACCATAAAGATGCATATTTTGAGTTTAATGGCCATTAGTTTTCAGATTGTGTTCAATCAATCAAGAAATTCATCCGACTGCATTCTCCCTTCAAATTTGGGAATTTCAATCTTCACATCAAAATCCTTATAGTGAGAGCATTTCTCCATCCTCGTATGATGATGGGATGAAGAATTGTCACTATGATTACAAGATTCATCATGGAAAGGATTACCTTCTTCACTATTAGCAAATTAATTCTTAAAATCCTCTGATCCTTCATAACAATTAAGCTACTGTTGGAGTTCTTGAATCTGTCTCCTCATATCATCCAAATCCAAAGCATGGATATCCCTCTCTAAAGCATCCACACAACATCATCTAATAGCCATTTCAACCTATGGTCTGATACCAAACCTAATACAAGACAAAATGAAAGGAAAGATGAAATGGTTGTTCTTTGATCAAAAGCGACACCAAAAAGAAAATTATCAAAATTCAAATTAGAAACATCCGATTGCAATGATTCAAAATGAGGTGAAAGTTAAGATTTTGAAAAACAAGAAACACGTATGATTCACCAAAATTAGCCAAGGATGTAAGACATAAATGTTCAAAGAAAAATGGACGTTAAACTAAAAGGTATCACCACCCCAAAGATATAGGCCAACCCACCACCTTCGATATATAGAAAAATTTGCACTCACCACCCTCTATAATATACCAAAGGGTTATAAAAATGCTAAGATAAAGTTCACCATTCAATGAAATGCACCAAAGAGATACAAAACTCAGAGAATGAAGCACAAAAGGCTCTTCAAATTCTTTGAATAATCAAAAGTCAAGTTTGATGAACAATACATGGGAAACCAATATAATGATAGCTTTGGAACAACCCTCCAAACATAGGAAAACTCAATAATATAAACTTAATTTCGTACGCAAGTTGATACGAGTTGAAGAAATATTTCACTAAGAATTAAATGCTAGTTCTTGACATTTGGCTTTTGCTGTTTACAATATCTTATAACTAATTCTAGAAAATTAGAAACAAAGTGAAAATTGTTTCATCTGAATCAAGACATGCAAATCTTTCCAATGACTACCCATGGACCGAATTTGGGCTGATCATTCAAGTGTTAAGTGCAAAGCTGGCCTGATTCTAACCTTCTGGCAACCAAATAAACATGTCTTGGTCTCCATCAAGAAATGCTCCCACATCACCAACTATCACGCTTTTTTTTTTAATTCTCACGAAAAATGAAAGATAGGACTTTGCCCATCACATTTTTCTCTCCCCAAACTATTATGCATATAATATATGTTATTCTCACACATATAGTTATACTTTATGCATTATTTTATAACACACTTTGCGCATAAGATTGCATGTATATTTACAGAGCATAGTGGCCATATCGTCTGAATTTGTTACAGCCGACCATTTACCATCGCCATGGGCCCATGGTTGCCTTTACTGAAAAGACGTTGGTCATCAAACATGTTGTAGCCGTTGATAAGCCAATGGCTCTCAAGCTATGTACGTTGGATGAAAACATGGCCATTATGGCCTATCATCACAATATAATGGTCTTTTTAAGGGTGTTTCATTTTCCATGGCCGTTGGCCATTAAATCTTTTAGAATAATTTTATAAAGGCTTGGAACTTTAAGAAAGTATATTTGTTTTTGGTTGAAAATTCAAAAAGTAGAATTTTCTTCCCCTATTAGAGGTAGCTCGAGATCCTCTCACATTAATTTTGGATTTATAATTCAAATAATAAATTATTCATATAAAAAGTTCTAAGTATATTTAAGAATGAAAGAAATTTTAGCTTTTTATAAAACCATTTAAATTTTTTAACAAAAATTAATATTAAAAAAATTAATATATAGGAATTTCAAGTATAATGCATTATTTAAATAGGATTGCTTATGCGGCTATTCATTGTATTCAGATAATTATATAAGTATAGCATTATTTTTTGTGTGAAAATATTACTTAGAATAATATTATTTATATATTATTTTTTATATTTTTTACATCTCCTTTCATATATATTATTTTATTATCATCTATCATTTATTATTATTATTATTTTATATATTAATGATTAAAAATAAATGTACAAAATAAGTGTAGTACAAAAATATACAAATAAAATTTTTGTACTATTAAATAAGATAAAAACAAGGTCCTCCCAACATGTGTCAATGCATTTTTTGTTTCGCATGATACCAGGATTCTAAAAACGATAAAGTTGGCTCACTTCTTTTCTTTTGCCTTTTGTATTACAAAAGCAAGTTGTTTTTCTTTTTGATACAATTATATTGTACCGGCCTATACTATGAAACATATAATATAATTTCTCATTGACCAACAAATAAGATTTTGTTCATTACTTCTGCTTCTTGTCCCTCTATCCTAATCCTATCCTACTTTTACTTTTCTTATATCTAAGCCCACTTGGATCTTAAATTTAGAGACTGGACTAGGAAAATTGACAACCGGTCCTCTAGCTGGTCTGGTCAATTGTTAAAAATGAAAGGTCCAAAAAATTGATCAAGACTCAATGACTCAACATTTACCTAGTAAAAGTCAGGAGAATTAAGCGGGCCTGCGATTCCCTAATTCTAACCATGTTCTCACCCAAGTGTCATGCCACCTTCAGTACCAATCAGATCAAATTATCCAAGACCACAAGTTCAGTTAAGATAGGAGGCAAACCCTCTTCAAATCTAACATCGACGACGACACCAATGACTTGGCACACCTGCCTAATCGCACATTTGCCAATGAACTCATCAAAGATCTTCCCACCACCACCACCAATGGAATCTTTCTTCGCCTGAGCTAGCGACACAGCAACTACAGTTGTGGTAGCATTGTCAGTGTTACAACATGACAGCCAGTAAAAAACTATCATTTTATAACTTTAGGCCCGTAAAGGAAAAACACATAAAGAAAGGAGTCGCTACCAGTTAATTAGACGAACAATTGGAATTCTTAAAAATAGACACTAGCCCTTGCAGCCAAAGGAATGATTTACGAGTCTAATTTTGCATAGCGAAGGTGTTAGGGATCTTACAACGTGTATCCCTAAGGATGGTTACCCTAGGTTGTTTGTGCTTAAAATTTCATGTTTTTTAACTACCATTTTTTGTTAATACGGTAAAAAAGACAAAAGATGAAAGGATCAGGTCTGCCTTACTAGGTAAGTGCCTACGTTTCACAAAGGGATCAAGGCCAATGAAGTTTGAGAATATTTGGATAAGTTGATTAGGTGAGATGTATGATCTCTTGCCTAAGGATGTTAGGGCATTAGGGGAATATGAACCTCCACTTAAAGTGTTCAAAAAGTAAGGACATTTTGAGAAGAATAGACCTTCACTAAAAGCCTATGAAAATTAGGACATTAGGTGAGAATAAACCTACACTTAAAGCCTATGAGCTAAGACAGCAAGGGAGAATAAACCTCCACTTACAGCTGTTAGGAATAGATTGCCATGGAAGGTAAGTTGTGTTCCCTAATTTGATGTAAATACATTTTTTATATTAATAAATAAAGAGTTTATTTATGTAAGGTTTATTTTCTAGCCATTAAGGTTCCTATATTTTAATAAACCAAGATACATTTGCATAAGGGTTATACAAAAAAGAGATATGTATCTCTAAATAAATCTAAAATAATATTCACAGTCACTAAATAGAGCCAGTCACTCTATTAAATTAAGATTGTAGTGTTTGGAATACCTCTATAGAAAGAATAAGACTCTTTTCTAATTGAATGATGAATCTCAAATCATTGAAGTAGTAGATTTCAAGTAATGACACTATTAAATGAATTGGAATCAAGTGAGAAATCAAGTTCAAGTTAATACCATTACTTTGAATTTGATCTCACACATATTGCATCAACTAGTTATAAAACCAAATTCCTAATGGATTATGGACTTGTGTTCATGACCATTATAATCTTTGATACACTATGGGCAGGACCATTGTGTGACATTGGCTTAGATTCTATATGTTGGGATCATAGTGGGAGCGAACATTTGGGAACATAAATCTAGGAAATAGAGTTCGTAGCATTACATCAATTCTGATAATTTCAGGAAGATAAGTAACACATATGCGCCTAGTGAAATGATGAATTATCTACTCATCATTTCTAGATAATTTTAGAAAAGTTCTAAAAGACTATCTATTAGATAAAATCTGAGACTAGGGGACAAAATTAACATAAAAGGTAAAATGGTAATTGTCAATGGATGACTGCGAGGGTTTACAAACACTAGGATTGTAAATTGAATAAATCAATGTTCAATATTGACTTCTCATAATTTTAGGAATGATCAAGAGTGCAAGCATAAGTCTTTGGTGAAATAACTTCATAATTAATAAACTCTTAATGAGATTAAAATAATCCCTAGTTTATTGGATCTTGAAACTTCTCTGTCCAAACGGATTCCTCACCTAGCTTTCGAGAATTGAATCCACATTGAGTTAGAATAAATTCAAGATGAAATTAATTGATAGCATTTTAGCTTATATCTTGATTAAGACAAGAGTTGTCGTAATTTAAACAAAAGAATTATTTTAGGACAAATGTTGTCCTAAGCATGCTTGAAAATATGATAAACAATTTTGTTACTAAAGAGACAAAAATATTTTTTACTTTAGTTGTCTAAATTGAACCAGTGTTATTTAATTAGATAATAGAATTTTAAGACAAAGGCTTGTCTTAATTAAGGAAAATATTGTCTCAATTTGGAAAACCTTTATTTGAATAATTATTTTTTGTTTAACTACTTTAAAACTAATATTTGAATTGTTCAAAATTTAATTTAAAGAAGTTGAAGAAAATAAAATTAAATCCCACTTTAATTAGGAATTTCGGCCAAGGCATGTATTTAGGATAAAATTTTGATTAAATTAAATTAATCCTAATTACCTAAAGTTTGAATTGTTCAAACCTATATCTTGAGTGAAGCAAACCATCTCTCTATAGGATAGAGAGATGGATGGCAAAGTAAGGTAGAGAAAAGCTTGAAATATTCAAACTTATATCTCCCTAATTATTCTAATTATCCTAGTTGTCATGACCAGGGAATGAATGGGCTGAAAGGGTTAAAAATGTTGGGCCAAAAGGAGATTGAAAGTGAAGAGGCCCTCGTTTTTTTTTTATCATTCTTTTATTTTTGATGACTCAACTTGATGCCAACTTAAATTGAATCAAGTGAATTATTCTTGGTTCCTGTGATGAAAAATTGATTAATAATGAAACACTAAAGAGTGATGTTCAATTCAGCCTTTATTAATCTGCTCAAATCTTATCCAATGAATATTGAATAAGAAGAAGCCTATTAGATGAATAAACCACCTTTAGTTAATCAAGTATGTTGAAAAGAGAAAGGGATCATAAAGCCCTTGTACCAATGAAAGAAAGTCAAAACTCAGGGACAACGCAATATTGTCCTAATTTGATTATTGAGAAGGAAGTGTATTAGGGGAATAAACCTCCCTTGTCTATGAAAGTTGATAGAAAAGCAAAAGGTCACATGACCTTTGAAGTTTGTTAGATGAACAAACCTCTTTTAGTGAAGCAAGTGACAGAAAAGGAAGGGATCATATAACCCACGAAGTTGGTTAAATGAACAAAACTCCTTTATTAAAGTAAATGAGAGAAAAGCAAAATCAAAAGGGGGAAACAAAGATTTGCCCCAGTTTGAGTTCTTCAGCATCCATTGGCATTGATCCTTATATTGTAACCGATATGCACTCTATATCTTTTTATTAGGCATATGGTTAATGACAGTGATATACAACAGGAAAATTGCCCCAGTTGTAACTCTTCAAATTTTTGTTTGATTACCCGATTTACTTTGAGTACGAGTTCTTTTTAAACTGATGCCTTACTTTTGCCTAAGCCACTCTTTTAGGTTTTTGACTTAGTAAGCCATTTTTTTCCTCTTTTGATTAAATCAAGATTCGCTAGCTTTTGCACATTCTTACTTTTTGTCCTTTCTGGATCACTTATAATCCTGAGCTTGTTTTATTATTATTCGTTTCTACTCTATGAGCATAACTCAAACATTTTCTTACAACAAATCTTCACTGCTTCATTTATGCCATTCTCCGAAGGCACAGATGTCCATATCCATTTCAATATGAGAATCAAGGAGCTGATGCTAAAGAATCTCTTTATGTAGAGAAAATTAAAAGGAAATAAATTCCCTAAATGAGGGAGCTGAGGAGACAAAAATGAATATTTGAAGAAGTGAGAACAATGCAAACAAAGAGATGAACCAAACACTGAATTGTAATTTTTATTCAAAAGGTAAGATAAGGTCCACACTTAATAAAATTCAAATGGCCTTGTGACTTCAGCCAAATGAATAAAAGCCTATATTAAATATCATTCAAAAATGTAAACATAGTTTATTAACTTTGCATCACAGTTACCAAGAAATTATTCTCCTTGATCTAACCAAATTCGATAATCTCGCTTCTCATCTTCCTCCATAATGGCATTGCCTAAGTCATTTCCTCTCTGGCTATGCAAGGTGTTAGTCTTTACGCTTGGGCCACCTTGTGGAGGCACAATGGCTCCATGCTTGATCAACTTCATGACTTGCCTTCGAAATGCCCCGCAATTCTCTATTGTATGGCCTGTTATATTAAAGTGATAAATACACTGAGCATTAGGGTCATACCATACAAGATAGGATGGTTGGCGTGGCTTGGTTGGTACTGGGCTCATTAGGCAACCATCCAGTAGAATCTTATAGAGGTTGGCATGAGACATTTGAAAGTTAAGGAATGGTTCGGTCCCTTTGGGTTGTTTATGTGATGGAAAATTAGGTGGGGAATTTGGCTTCTGTGGTGGTACCTAAGATTATGGATTACTTGGTGGAGCAAGATGGAAAGTGGGTGGGATGGTGGGTGTTCCTTGTCGGTAGTAAGATTGAGGGGTAATATGGTTGAGATTTTGTGATTGCTAGACTACCACCCTACTTTTCAAAATGTCAAGCACCAAACCAATTAATTATGACATCTGCTTATACAACTAATCAATGTGATGCTCCAACCTTTGTATCCTCTTGATGTTTGATGATTCAATTAATATGGCCTTGGATCTTGCATATGTCTCTTAGGGAAAGATTGGTCGAAGCCTTTCTTGTAAGCGCAATGGTGTGACCTTGTTATTTTTCTCTATTTAAAACAAAACAAATCTATCTTTATTTTCATTTGAAAACTTACCATTGGCAATTCATTGAATCATCGAACTCTTCGTTGTGCAAATATGTCTTTTAAAGATTTCATTCTCACCCATGTCCCTATTGAGAGTATAATACTCCACAAAGAGGAACACAATTAACAATGTTCCAATAAGGTATAAAATCGTCACATGGATATTGTCGAGTTGAAAAGGAATGGAATCATAATATGGCAAAAGAAAAACTTGTTTGAGTTCATCTTTAATACTGATCTCAAACGTTCAACGACACTGACATGAAGCCCTAAAATAGCAATGGAAAATGATGAAAATGACATGTTTGAAAGCAATGCAACGTGATTCCATGAAAACAATTTTATTATAATTTTTAATTATTTTTTTACTTTTGTAAAACAACGTAATGGGTGAGTAAGAAGAGAGAAAAGGATGATAAAGGAAGAAAAGAGATATCACCATTTTTGAAAACAAAGCAAGTTTATGAAAAAAAAAAAACTCTTTTACTTTTTTTTATGCTTATATATATATATATATATATATATATATATATATATATATATATATTATGAG
>JASKGM010014473.1:13491-31410 GCA_034509205.1 Ceratonia siliqua
ATACCAATACCAATACCAATACCAATATATTAGTCATAATTTTGTTTATATTCTTTTTTCTCTGGGGGGTTTTTTTTTTAATGGCTTGATGATTAAAACACAACAAAGGGATATGAAGATATAGTATGTAGTATTTGATTGATTCATTTGTGATGATAGCATAATAAGACAATCATTAGAATATCATCCAAACCCTACCTTACCCTACAATTGTTCCATAGAAGGCAAGGGCTCTTACAATTATGAATATTGAATAGAAAGGGACTACAAAAGAGGGAGTAGTAGCATATGGATTCTCTAAGTTTAAGTAGAAGAGATTCAAGAGAATACTATTTGTGACTATGCCATGCCACAAAATTGGCGAGATACAATAAGTTACATTGGCTAGAGAATTTGCAAAAGAATATTTATAAGCAAACAACAAAATACTACAAACTATTTGCTACATTTGTGAAGATTCAGAGTTCCTACTACTACTTAGCCCAAAAAAAAAAGTTCCTTCCAATACACACCCAGTGATTTTACAAGCACACACCATGTAATGACATGAAAAGGAACTCATGCCATAGGATAAGAACAACAAAGTACTTGAGATTGATACCAAAATGGCAAAACTTGATATGTAGAATGATGAGTTTAATCTCAACATTAAAGAATCTAAATCCAACGGGCATAATGGAAACAAGCAAGATTGAATTTCCTAACTTTGTTTCCTATAACCCAACATCTAAAAGAAGAACCATATATATCCAATGCGAAAATCCCATAACTATAAACCATATAATGGCAAGTATACTAACTCAGCAGAATGCTTCTCATCCCAATTTTCAACTAAACCTTCCAAGACATAAGGAGCATAATGCATGTCCTGAGAATATTCCCCCAACATCCATATAAGAGCTCCCTTGGCCTTGGGTTCTTGGAAATTTTTGTTATTGATATTCCTAACAACAACTATACAATCCTGACTCCATTGTGGATATTTTCTCAACAGATCTTTCACAAGAACCTGCATAGAATAACTCCAAACTTTGTATTAATCCATCATACAATATTTTAGTCAAATCAGAATGCCATACTTTTGCATATACATGTTTGTCATAATAAGTTACAAACAACTTAAGCATTATATCAAACTTCGACATCTAAAATGTGAAAAAGAGAAACAATGTCAAAGGACATAGCCAAAGACTGTTAGGTCCTAGTTAGAGCACAAGAGCAATTACAATATAATTTCTCTTAGGGTGAGAATAACCACTGGTTTTTTGTGATAAATATGAAACTCTCATTAATGCGTCAGAATAATTTTTAAATACATGAATAGATAACTGTTGTTCCTACTTTTAAGTCCATAATTCCTAAGGAAATGCAAACTAGATAATAACTACTACAAATTCCTAACACCAAGTGCTCCATACTCCATGTATTGCACATAACTACTCCAATGTATCAGATAAGTTTCATCACATTTCCATCTTTCCCACGATCTTATACTGTTCATCACATTTGGTGCTTGTTAGACCCATGCCTTAGTATGCCACGTATTGCATGTGGCCTATCAATCCTCCCCTCTTCAAGTGGGACCTTGTCCTCAAGGTCCATGTTATGGAAGCTACCCTGTACTGCAGTAGTTTCCCTTGCAATGTCCTCTGTTTCTTCGTCCGTCACCTCTTCACACTTGAAGTTAATTGCACCGGTGTTCCCTTTAAGAAATAGTAACTATGGAACTTGGCATTTATGGCCGACTGTGAATTTGTCATTACAATTAAAACAAAGGCCTTGAGCTTGCCTCTTCTGCATTTTCTCCCAAGTCAGTCGCTTCACCTGAGGTGCTGGGTTCTCCACTATAGCTGGAAGATCTGTGGGCCTTTGTTGGCGGAGGAGTTAATCATCCTTCATGCGTGCAAGGCTAATTACTTCCTTTAATGATTTTGGTTTGAACATCTGAATCTCTTCGACAATTTCTAGTTTAAGGCTGCCTATGAAGGTGCCCATGAGAGCCTTTTGGGTCCAACCATGAACTCGGTTGCCCAACCTCTCAAATTCCTTTTGATAATCTCATAGAGACCCCACATGCTTTACATGAGATAGAGATTCATCAAAATCTTCACAGTCCGTGGGTCCGAATCGAGCCCACAACTCTTCCATAAACGTCACCTAGGTGATTGGTTGTTCTTCTTCTCGTTATGCTCATCGCATCCATTGCCACCACTAGTTAGCTTCTCCTTCTAGATGGAATAAGATAACCTTTATTCCTTCTAGGGTGCCTTGATAATCAAAGAATTGTTATACATAGTTGCACCACTCTGTAGGATCATTGCCATGGTGCCTCAGAAATTTTACTCCACCATCTTGGAAGAGAAAACATGTTGTCCTTCTTCCATCTCATCTCTGCGTTCCTCTCGGATGCTATCGATATGCCTTTCGCCACCATTAACATTGTTGTTGGATGCTTCTTCGCTGGCGAGCATAACCTTAGACAATCTATTGATAGGTTCCTCAAGCTAGTGCAATCTTCCTGCAACTCCCATTTTTATTCTAGTCATGCATCCTGCAACCCTCCGAGTCCAGCTTTGAGTTGTTCAATTCTTTCTTTGTTGGAGGCCATTGTAACCTTGCCCTGATACCAATGTTAGGTCCCAGTCAGAGCACAAGAGCAATTGCAATATAATTTCTCTTAGAGTGAGAATAACCACTGGTTTTTTGTGATAAATACGCTACTCTCATTAATGCATCAGAATAGTTTTTAAATACATGAATAGATAACTGTTGTTCCTACTTTTACGTCCATAATTCCTAAGGAAATGTAAACTACATAATAACTACTATAGATTCTTAACACCAAGTGCTCCATACTCCACGTATTGCACGTAACTTCTCCATTGTATCGAATAAGTTTCATCACATCTCCATCTCTCCCATGATCTTATACTGTTCATCACGTTTGTTGCTTGTTAGATCCATGCCTTTGTATGGCACATATTTCATGTGGCCTACCAAGGACATCGTCGGAAAAAAGCTAAAGTGCATAAGAAAAGCAGGGGAGCAAGTGAAAGTGTTATAGCTTTGTGAATTCTTCCTGTTACCTATAATCACCACTGCCAGTCCCAGAACCTGTGTGAATCAAGCAAGCAAAAGCAATATTATTTACAATTGAAGTTTCAAGTTCGAACTAAAATCTCAACTTAATCTATGCCATAAATTTGAATGATGCAACTAATTAGAAAGGAAAAACTATAGTTTGCTACGTTCCCTCGCCAGAAACAAGTTTGACTTGAAAGAAAAATAGTCATAAGAGTTTACATTGCCGAATTGTTGAGATAAAAGGCAAACTTCATCGGCAATTTCAGATCGAATGACTTGGGCAACGACTTTGTCATTGATTACAATAGCAAGGTGATCGGAAGGTAAGTTTCTGCATGAGGATTGCCTTCCTTTCCCTCCAACAAACAAAAAAGGTTTCCTCCAATACTAATAGCAAACAAAAAAAAGCTTCCTTCGTAAAAGCTTCCATCCATTATCATTAAGTAAAAAGTGTCCCTCCCAAGATTAATAACAAAAAAAAAATAGTTTCCCTCTTGAAAATATTATTTTGATTTAGATTTAATAAATAAATTTAGATAAACAACTATTATTTTTTAATAAGACAAGTCACACTCAAACGTACAACTAATTTAAGTTTTATTATTCTTTTATTGTTTTTAGTATTGTTTATTGTCATTGTGATCTAAATCTTTAAATAAGATATTTAAACATTTTTTAATATAATATAATTTAAAGTTTTTAGTAATAATCAAAATATAAATTATGAAAATGTCATACCAAAAGCATGATATGTAAAAAAAAGCTTATGTAGTTCAAATATAGTAAGTGTAAGCAAGTGTATTGTGCTTACACCATGCAATCCTAAAGTATGAAACTAATTGCAAAACATTGTATTCTTTATTATGTTATTAGTTTAATAAAATGATTAGAAATAGATGTAAGTGAATAAACACCGAGGAGCATGTAATCAATATCGTAACCAAATTAAATGTGTACTCATAAATAAAGGATTTATGCATGCTTTACATTAACGAAGAAATATCAACATGCAATGCATGTGGGAGGAGGGGGATCCTGAGGAGGATTGAGGGCCATGTGACTTTTATCATTATCCATTATGATTTTGATAGATTAAATTGTTGGATAACACATAACTTCTATGTTAATATGTTGTGTCAAAGGTGGTTTAGATCAAGCTACAAGCAGGCCCGATCAAACCATTTTTTAACCTTTAATAGTATGATATGATAGTGAACTATAAAAACAATATATGAAAATTTACATGCAAGACCAAAATGGTGAGCTCATTCAATCAAACAGTAGAAAATTTGAAATTTTTAACAACGCAAACAAAAACATGTAACAAAGTCTCTTATAAGAGATTTAAATCTTATGATGCAATAGTAAATAATGAAAAAAAAAACATACTGTAATTTGTGGGCATCATTTTCAAGGTGGGCTTTTTTAATTGAACAATTGAAATTTTTAAATTTTGAAAAATTCATAAAAATATCAACAATAGTAGAACGTATAAATATGGTGACAATGTCACCTTACTCGTAAAGGCAAATACGTCTTTGAACATCATCCTGTTTGATTTTAGTTAATCTGACCGCTGGATCATACGTATGTTGCGTCTTAAGTTTGCATGCCAAGTGTGGTAAAGATCGGACTACAATTGGTACACGATTGGCATAATTTTGCACCTTCTAATCACACGATGTGATAATAAATGATACAAAAATTTGTGTATACAAGGAAGATGGTAACTGTATTTAATCAACAGTCACATTTTTAAATTTTTAAGAAGCAATAAAAAAAAGGTCACTAAGAGTGTTATATAAGCTATTTGAACCATAGGATATAATAGTGAATGATAAAAAAAAAAAGCTACTTAATTTTGTGTGCATTAAATTCAATGTGGTTTTTCAATCAAATGATTGTATTTTTACAATTTTGAAAAAAATATGTACATCGATAATTTGTTCAATAAAGAGAAATTTGTGTGCATCAAATATAAATAACATATAGAATAAAAGAAAAATTAAATAAACACTTTGTATATTTAAGAACATAAAAACTCTTTAAAAACACCTACTTGTTCACTACCATAAGTCTTAAAAGACAACAACACCTTAGAAAGCCATGATAACATCCATTTTTTTCAACACTTAAAAACACATGCTCTACTACATTGTTATTAGGGCATGCTTTTTTGAGAACACCATTACTGTAAGTCTAAAAGGACAACAATACATTAGAAAACGATAATAACATCCATTTTTTTTTTCCAAACTCAAAAATTTCAATGAACATAAGGAACTTTTTCTTCTTATTAACTTATTTAAATGAAAATACAATTATTATATTTTCTAAGCTATATCTGGATGCGCGGGTGCATCTTGGTGCTTATTTATTTATTCTTTTATTCTTTCTTTAATTATTGTTCTTTGTATATTTTAAATTTGTTTCTTTTTTTTTTGAATTTTTTTTTACATTTTCTTTAACTTTTCACTTTTTTTTATGTTCTAATTTTTTTAATTATTTTAACTTTTGAATGTTTTGAATTTTTTTCTTAAATTTTTTTGATTATTTTCTTAAAAAAAATTATAACCAAACAAAAAAAAATAAAAATAAAGGTGTATCCTAATGTAGCTTACTAAACACCAACAATTATACAAAAAAAATGTTCCACAGAGTGAATCATACCTATGTATAATACAAGAAAACTTCTAAAGAGTGCTTATAAGAAGCACAATGTAAGTAATTAAAAACCCAGTCAAAGGAATTTCGTAATGAAGAGTAATAAGATACAATAATAGGGTTTGGACTAATATAGCTTCCCAAATCTTTAAATGTCATGCCCTCCTCGCACGTGAATGGAGGGAGAAACTACTATGACCAGTGTTGGGGCATTACATCAAATTTGTAGCATTATACTGCAGTATGATGCAAATAATATAAAGGTCCATATTACGCCTTCAATTTTCAATTTTCACACTCTTAAAAATAAATAAAAAATTAAGTAAAAATTGTTATAAAAAAGGGCTTTGCTATGCTATTCAAAGAGTAGTCATACTTTTAGAGTAGCATTTTATTTATTTATTTATTATTAATTTTTTAAGAAAAAATTTAAAAAAATATAAAAAATTTGAAAAATAAAAAAATTCCTTAACACAAGTATTCAAAAATAAATCAAAAAACAAAGTAAAAAAACCAAGAAAAAATAAAAATTCTTTTAATTTTTTTTCAAAAATTCTTTAGATTATTTTAAATTGTTTCTTAAAATAAATTATAAGAAAAATAAAAAACAAAAAAAATTAAATGCTACTTAAAGAGTAGCTATACTCTTGAAGTAGCATAGTAACTGCATATAGGAAAAAAAAAAAAAGAGCCACTGTCTCAAGTCCAACAGTTTACAATCCATATATGAAATATTAGTACCTATTGTTATCTCTTTTTTCTAAAGCTAATGCTGACTTACGTGGTTTTGGAACATATCATAATAATGTAGTTGAATATGATCATAAGCAAAGAGAGCTAATGACCCTATACACCTTATATGAACATCTCAAAACCAATAAGACAAACTAATAAGAAAGTGATCGCTTCGTTGACAAGTACTTTTCCACAGCCCATAATTAATAAATATTTTATAACAGTTCCTAACAAATAATTTATTTTTGACAGTACTAGAATGAATTAGCATGTTGAATGTAATTTAGGTGTCAACGGCTACAAATAGTTAGCTATTAAGTCAAATTCAGAGGCAAATGATTTGCTATTCCACGAGCAACATGTGCATGAACATCAAGATGCCTGCATCTGATCATTCCCACCAAAGCCCTTAGCTTTGTTTGTAACTTATCTAGATGCAAGAAGCCGAACACCAAAATTGTGACTATAATTATTCCCCAAGAATCAATTTACTTAACTACGTCCAAAATGGATCCTCCCCCCCTCCACCCCAAAGAATACAATTGCTTGAATTTATACGATATAAGATAATTTTTCAAAAAGAAGTTCAATCAGAATATTCATAATGAGTATGACAAAGGCACCATTCCAGACAAGCAGCTGATCAAACAACCACTTTAAATGTACTTGGCATTATAATCAAGATCTCAAAAGAAGAAAAAGAAAAAAACAGAGACAAAATCTTATTTATACAATACAACTTGAGTTTCAACATATTAGTTCTCTAGTCATTCTTGGTATTTAAAGATATTGTTCAACAGATGGCTTCTTAATCCATTTACAAAGGCAGAAGGAAGAAAAAAAGCAGAAATTTCAACTACCAAGCTTAACAAATTTTATAAATTTATCAAATGTAACTAGAAACTTGACCCTAGTGTTCTATATCAGAAAGGGACAACTAAATGAAATGATAAATCAAGAGAAAAACCATATATTCTAACATTGTTCTTGTCATCCTTTGACAGTTTTGGGCCTTTTTGGCAACAAAGCCAAAATAAAATTTCAAGTTCTCTATACAAATGGTTTAAATATAGAAAAGCATGTATCAAAATCACATAACAAATCATAATAAGAAAATTTATGTAAATATGCTGTATTGGGAAGTAAGAGAACTGATTTTGAAAGGTAGAAGCATCCCGAGGTTACTTCTGATTTTGGACCCCAATGTCATCTCTCACCTTATTTTACCCCAAACAAACAGAATTGATTCTGCCTACCACGAAAACCATGAGAATTGATTATGGGGCCTTCAAAATCTAAACCAAACTTGTATCTACATGTGTCAGGTTAGACCGGTACAAATGAGCACTGAAAAGTGGTTGCACAACTTCATTCACCTTGCATGCAGTATCAAACCCAAAACTTGTTGGAACTTCTTTGCATTTAAAATCACCATCAATGGTTTTAGGGCATCCAATCACGAGTTTTCATATTTTTGCTCCTGCATCAATCCAAATCAAACTAGCACTAGTTAAATAAACAAGACCAATTACATATTCATGAATGGAATTGTTTTTCTAGTGTGGCAACTTAATAATATAGTACAACGACTGCTAAAAGGACCTAGAAGGTGAATTGTGAATCAACAAGCAAAAATCACTGCATTAACAAAGCTTCTAGTAACATGATTATGCCAAAAATAAAGTTTCATTAAGACAAACCTAAAATTCTTAGCAAGGAGACATGCATTTGTGTTTGAGTCATGTCCGCTAATAACAAGAAGCCCATCCAAGTCCAGCTTCTGTACTGTTTCATCAGCGTGTTTAAACTATACATGTAAACTGGATTACTCTTCACACTTAAGATAATATATAAAAGATTAAATTGAACTAATATAGAAATTAGAAAACACATAGCTACACTTGCTATGGAGTTTCAATTCTGTCCCTCCCACTGCAAATCATGTCAAAGCCACCCTGCCAGCAAAAATTATTACTGCTAGAGTCACAATCTGGTGATCATTGTTCATAAAAAGAGTATTAGAAGGATGCACTAAAACATTGACATGTACGTGGGATCTATTTAATAAATCCAATAAATTATTGAAAGAAGTAAAGAAATGAATTTCCTTTTACTAGGTATTGACTTATAAGTACTATAAGGAAACATGGGGAGTGATAAAGATTCAACTAGCCATCTTTTGTAAGAACTATGAAGGTAAACAAGATGCAACCATTTCCAAAATTCTGTACAACAAAATTTATGGCACGTTTGAAGCATTATGTTCTCAAAATTTAGTAATCACAAAAGGTGACCAAACTAGACCTGATTTCTGTAAGGATAAATATAGTCTGAGGTCAGTTCAACATATTTGTTCAATCAACATATTCATAATGAATATGACAAAGGCACCATTCCAGACAAGCAGCTGATCAAAAAGCCATTTTCAATGTACTTGGCATCATAATCAAGTTCTCAAAAGAAGAAAAAAAAACAGAGAAAAAATTTTATTTATACAATATAACTTGAGTTTCAACACTTTAGTTCTCTAGCCATTCTTAGTATTTAAATATATTGTTCAACAAGTGACTTCTTAATCCATTTACAAAGGCAGTAACAGGAAGAAAAAAAGCAGAAATTTCAACTACCAAGCTAAATAAATTTTATAAATTTATCATATTTAACTAGAAATGCAGATGATTGTATACTATACTACTAGAATGAGCAAATGGTCATGTCTCGGACAATCTTAAATTATTTCCATCAAAATAGACCAGATCACGAGCATGTAGTAAAGCAGCAGACTATTAATAACAATGGTCTAAACAGAGAAATGTTCAAAAAGTAAAAGCTGTAGAGACTGAAATAATTCAACTCAATGACAAAAAACAAAACAGTAAATGGTCTAATTACACCAGTATGCCAGAAACAATTTCGACAAGCTAGTTACTAGAAAACCATGCACCGTAATAGACCCTGGAAATGTATACTCCTTCAATATCTCTTTTCTCAGGTTTATAAATTGTAGCAATTGGAACATAATTACTCCTGCTTCAGCTGCATAATTAATGACAAAATAGGTTTATAAATTGAAAACAGGGAGTCCCTCCTACTACAACACTCAACTTAAGCAGCAGTCATCATATTCTGACTTGTACCTGTTTCTTAAGTAATTTCTTTTTCTTGAAATGTCCCCACCTAGAAGAATGACATCAAAAGAGAATATTGAGAGAGAAGAATCAGGGCAATCACAACAGTGAAAGGAAATTAATGGAGAATATAATGATTTATTAATTATGTTTGGGCCACCCTAAGCTCTTTCTTTCAGCCTATGAGTACTTTCTTCAGCTTCCCTTCTTCTCATCTGTTTCAGATATCTATCTGCTTCAGCTGATGTGCAGCAACCAGTAACCTAGGTCTTCTGTAGTACCATGTATTACAAATGTATGAATAAATGCCATTTGTTTGATTTGTGCTGAACATCACATAATCATAAACTAATACTTAACAGTAGTAGGATAAATCATTCATTATAATCATAAACGGACTAAATTTAAAAACAAGATGTGATATATTTAGACAGTCAATTCCTGAAATTTATGTCTAGGATAGCCTAACTAGGACACTAGTTTAAATGCATGTGTAAAGACACCTAAAAAATGGTGTCACCAGATTTTCCAGAGTGCAATATTTAATTATCCCTAGAAGTGGTTTTCATACAAACAAGTCCTTATTTAGCAGTATCTACCAGATAGATTCCACTAAAGAGTCGCACTAAAGAATATACAGATCAAGACACCAAAAATCCTATTCCAAGTTAGGAGAAAAAATCAATGTAAAAACTATTCAATGCTATCCATGTATCAAACCTTAAGGTCTTGAATTCTTTTAAGAGTCCTATGCTCAGGGATAACTGTTCTAAGCTGTTCCTTATGCTCTTCCTTGGTATGAAAGTGCATGAATATATCATATTTTCGACATATTGTTTCCACCAAAGTTCCTTTCTAATTGAGGATCTGCCAGTGACAAATGAAACATTAACATTGACTAGCAAGTTCATCATAATTTATTTGTTCATTTTCTTGTGTTGTAAATTCCCTCAAAAATTTTATGCTTACAGCAAGTTATGTTTACGTCAATGAATGAAACATATAGAAGTAGCATGATTTCAATGCCAGAAGATGTTTCCCCTTACTGTAGCTAAACAAATACAAAAGGTTTGTGTACATGAAAAAAGACTACATTTCTTTAATTCATTTTCATGGTTGGAAAATCATGCAAAACAGACACTGATGGTAGGCTTTCTTTCCCTTTTATTTATATAGAAATAAGAGTAAGAGGTATTATTTCTAAAGGTTGCTAGCTTTCTTACAATAAAGTTTTCTAATGAAGCGGAACCCCAAAGGAGAAAATTGGTTAATGTCATTCAGCACCAAATGTGCATACCTTCTATTTTAATTACTCCAGTACCATCTTTGCCTAGGGTCACATTGGATGCCTTCTGATTAGCAGCTACTGCAGTCTTTGAGCTACTAGAGGGTCCAGATTCTGATTCTGGAATAGAAGAAAAGATATAGATACAAAAGAAGATAAACATGCGCACTTTTGGTATATCAATTAGTTGGTAATTATGAACAATTTGCTTTACCTGAATTTAAGTTAGACAGTAAATGGCTAAAAGTACCAGCTTTATGGGAATCTTCAACTCTGAATCAGAAAATAGATATCAAAGAATATGGTATGGAAGGCTGCATGAAATAATGCATATAGAAAATGACTTCCTTACTTAACTCTAGATCTCTAAATGGAAAAAATGGAGATTCTTCTTTTAAACCAATATCCCCCATGATAATCCCTTTGCCAACCACAAGTGACAAATGAAAAAATATATATCAGGAATCACAAATTCATTTTTATGACTATAAATTTCATTTCTTTTTTTACCAAAGAAATATATAAAGAAACTTTCATAAACAAATAAATCGTTTTCTACCAAGCTGCAGCAGCCATGCCTTCGAGCATAATTGTTTATTATTCAAGCACCCTGTTTGAACTTATGTTAACGGCTACAACCTCATGTCATCCAAAATAAGTTATAAATGAGATGTGCTTAATCCATAACAATATACTAAGTAAAATAAATTACAAAAACTTTAAAAACTAATTAGACTGATATTATGTATTGAGACAGAAGTTTCTTGTCTTCACCCTGCCCTTTAGCCATAGCAAGTAGTTATTTTCAGTTTTTTCCAACTACATGAGACATGTCCTAGAAAAAAGAAAAAAAAAATGAAGACTAAAAACTCTCTTGACAAAACAAGTATAATAAGGAGCACCGTTTACAGCTTCATTTGACGTATATCATATCGGAAGAGGAAAGAATGTGGAGTTCAAGTATACATTCCTAAAGTGCCCTATGCATGCTTCTTTATTTGTTGTCCCAACATGCTCAGCAACTTCTGGCCAGTTCCCCATGCCATACATTTCAATTCCCTAAAACCAAGGAATTAAGGCTAGAAAAATTAGATAGAAACAAGTAATTTCTTATTCAAGCACCAAATGCTATGCTTCATAATTCAAAACCACTAATCACCACCAATCCTAACAAATAAATTTGAAGAAGTTACCTCTAGAAGCAGAATTCCATCATCTGCATTCCAGTCTGGGCAAATAAGAGGGAAAGATAAATTATCCTGGCAAAATGGAATTGCATTAAAACAAATCACTGCAACCATAAAATAGCAAGTATAATAAGCATGTTAACTTACACAAACAGTATGCAATTTATCTAATTTCATTTGGGACAGATTCACTTAAACATTACATCTTTCAAAAATTAGTCGAATATTGCACAAAAGAATAAAAACCAGTTTGAGATGAGAAAGTTCCATTGTACTTGACTTATTAAACCTGTGATCGCCTAGAGACTTGTCAATGAACAAAATATATAGTAGATAATGTTAGACCTTTTTCATCAACAATAGCTTTATAATGAATTTGGTATTAATAGAAAACAATTGGATTAATGCAATTACTGACCATGACCCTATATGGGTGATTTCTTTTATGGGGTGTCACTTCAACTCCAATGGAGAAGCACTCTATACATAGGTCAAAATCTGAGCACATGGCACACTTAATACTGATTTTTCCAGTAATATCTTTATTCCAAGAATTGCAATGGTACAAAGCCCTTTTCCCTTCACTTGAACCTAGACCTGGCTCATGGGAAAACCAATAAAACTTTTAATACATGGAAATCCCTATATATATATATATAATCAGTTGATAACTAAAGCTCAACTCAATATAGCTCATTGTAGCTGTCAAATTCTTTAGTGAACTATCACTGATATAGTATATTTTCTAGTAGAAACTGATTTAATATCTAATTCCTAACATACATGCTAGAGCCTTCATAGTACAATTCCATTGCATCTAACACTCCTGTTTGAACTCCGTGATGAAACTGATTTAGGCAGGAATATAACAAGCAGAAAAGGACAAAACCAAAAACAAAACATCATACAAGGAAAGGGAAGGGAGTATAAGGTAAGTTTGAACTCCGCAAAGCCTCCTTCAACTTACAGTATGTGTTTATAACTTTGTAGAATAATATTGTGGAGCTCCCATAAAAGGGTACATGTTGCTGTAGAAAGAGAATCACTCTTGCTCTAGTGTTCATTGTACTTGACTATTCTTGTTTTGCTTACTAATTCATGTGTTTATTCCTTTGGGTACCCAAAAAGAGACACTAATCCCATTTCTCTTGTTTCTTTCAGACTCTGTTGTGACCACACACACACAAAACTTGAAACAGGGCACATTTCCATGTTCCGTTTCGAATTGAGGATAAGGTATTGGGATATGCAACAAAAAAGATTTAGCAGAAAAGATTTGTTCTTGTAAAATGGTAAGGGACCATTTGAAGTGCAATGTGGCAATTTGTTTAATGGGTGAGACATACAAGACGACATGAAAGGTCCCAAACTAGTGTGTCTCTCTCTGTTTTAAAAGCGGATTTTGCTATTATAATACAAGCATGTAAAGGCTATGATTGCGAGAAAGTTGTCTCCGTGATTTTAATAATTAGGAGAAGGTAAGGGAATAGGGATTTAGTTTTGTTTGATTAGGGCGGATGGCAAAGGTAATTATAGGACATAAATTATGCAAATACATTAATAAACACTTATTTGAACATCATATATCAGAATCACTTTTTCATTTTACCGGTCATAGTATGAATACTCATGCACAAAACAATTTTTGCAAAATAGATTTCTAATTAGTAACTGTGCATGCGCAATGTTACTTGCAGTTTAACAAAGGAGTGATATATTATTAGTAGTAATAAAAGTACAGTAAGAAAAGATCAAACCTTGGACTATGATCCTCATTGGCATGGAAATTCCCACGAGAACCACCCATTGGTTTCTTGAGTTGAGCATCACGAACGAAAACTCTAAATTTGTTTGTTTGTTTTTTGAAGAGGCTATAATTTATGGAGGAAAAAAAACCCCAAAATTCTCAGATAATTGAGAAGTATTGATAGGTTCCGAATTGGGTAGATTGGTTCACCTCAGATTTCACAAAAATGGAAGCTTTTGGCTACTTCTGAGGATTTGGTATGGATTCTGTACTAAAAGCTAAATTACTGGAGGGTTGTATGGACATGCATGTTTGGTATTCTAGATAGTTGCCAAAAATCTGCGACAAATTGAGGACGTTTTAGCAACAGGTCAAACAGAGCTCGGATTGCCTTCAGCGGAACTTCTTTTGAAACACGTCTCCTCTTATTGCTCAGTTAAATCCAACGGCCCATAATTGGTGGAGGTAGGATAAACTTCTCCATAGTTAAATTACTGTTTTTTTCTTCGTTTTCAATTTTACTGGGTGTTTTTTTAGGTACAAAAACATGTTATTGGGTGTTACATTCAATTTTTTTACATAATTATTTAGTTACCTTTAAATATATAATAATAACGTATCTTAAAATATAAGATTAATATAAATTTTGATTCTATAATTTTATTTAATTTTTAATTTAATCTCTATAATTTAATTTAATTTAATTAAATATTTAAAATTTTAATAATATTTATTTTAATCTTTATCGTTCATTACTTAATTAACACTATTAACTTTATATTTGACGTGTAATAAATAATTTACGTGTCAATCTTATATATATTTATTTTTCACATCATTAAACAGCATGACACTCTCAAAACGATGTGATTTTGTCTTAGGGTGAAAACCCCCCATTCCTCATCGCTGAACCCACACTCTGAAGCTTCTTTCCCCGGTGAAAACACCTTCGTCATTCAATGGAAGCTAATCAAAATATAATAATGTAATTGTTCTAGCCTACATATCCCCCACAAAAGTTCATTTATTTCGAATTTCAATGCTTTTGCAGTTTAATTACTTTTGTTGTTCTGTAATTAATTATTGATAAAGTTTGATAAGTGAAGTTAGAGGACATTTGTTTACTTGAAGTTACTAGTCGAGATTCCATGTTATTAATATTTAGCAGTCCTCATCCAACATGAATCGCTAATTATTGTGTCGACCACAAGAAAGCTAAGAAGACAAGCATGGCGTGTGGGTTCAGCGATGAAGAAGGGGTGTTATCACCCTAAGCCAAAACAACTTTGTTTTGAGGAGTGGCATGATAATGTGTCTGATGACTTAAAAATAAAGCCATCATTTATTGTCATATTAAACTTCAAGTTAACAATGTTAACGAGATAATTGACAGTAAAAATTAAAGTAAAAGTTATTAAAATTATAAGAACTCAAATAAAAAAAATTAAATTATAGAGACTAAAATAAAAATTAAATAAAATTGTATGAATTAAAATTTATATTAATCCTAAAATATAATTAAATAATAAATAATTATATATATTAATATATAAGAATTGATACCTGTACATTAATAAACTTACACTATTATATATAATTTATTTTTAACTATTTATTTAATATAAAATAATGATAATGATCAATAATAAATAATAAATATAATAAAAATATATAAATATAATAAAAAATAATATACAAAAATAATAACTCTAATATATATAGATATGCCTCTTTTAGTCTCTTTGCGATCTTTTAAAATATTTCTTCCTCGTACCTTGATTTACTCACTCCCATCTCTTACTTGAATTTTGCTTGAGTCGTATTTGTGTTTTTAAATATAACCACTATTAAGAATTAAAAATATTTAAATTATGGATAACAACTCCTTCTCGCATGTCTTCCTTCAATCTCTCCTAAAGACTTATTTGTGTTTTCTTTTTTATATAAATAGTATTAAAAATTAAAAATTATTTAATCATTTTATTTAAAAGGTATAATAAATATAAGAATAATTTAATTATTTTCTCATAACAAAAATATCTTAAATACCTTTATAAGCATGACTAAGTTTAAAATTCAAGTGGATGCTGTGCGTAAAACGCGGTTGAATGTCCCAAATCTTTGTCTTTTGTCAACACGTTGGCGAAACTTCGAACCATCTCTTTCTCGATGATTCTTGGCTTGAGGTTTGTTTTGGTTTCTCTTGGGAATTAAGGTTTATATCCTTAGAATATGTTTTATAATTAATAAGGTGAGAGACTAAATGCACTTAAATTAATAGACGATGGATTCCAAATGTTAAGACAAAAAGTGTCAAAACGCAGATTTTGTTATTCACTTTAGCCATACATTACTTAACTAAATGATTGGATTGAACATATAGCATCCCAATGAGCTTTACTGCCATTGTCTACTGAACACCACCATATCAGTAATTAACAAAGCTCAGATTCTCATATTATACCATCATCTCCATCACATATAAAAAAGGTAAAAAAAAAAGAGCCTTGTCGATTGCAGAGCTATTATAATGACCAAGAAACAGTAGGAGAGTGGTAGGTTTTTATCAAGTTAAAACCTATGCTAGTTCCAAAACCTACCAGCCTGCATTTTTACTTTCGTTACCACCATATAAGCGAAAGAGACTGAAAGCAGAAAGACAAGAGAGAACCACCATGCTAAGGCTAACCACAAATGCACTAGCAATCCCTTCTCCCACTTGGTTGCAGAATTTCCCATACAAGTTGCATATCTTCATCCATTGCAGCTCTGTCTCCCCCAGCTTTGCAAACACTGCTGATTGCCCTGCTGCTGCCACTGCTGCAACTGTCACATATGCCATTACCTGCATAATAGAAGAGTTAATTCCTTGTGAGATTCACTTTTTCTTTTGATGCCTTAGATAATTACAGAACAATTTTTCATAATAGCATCAGAAAGAAATACTAAATTTCATGAGACACCATTTTAAAATAGTGTCCTTAGAGGCACTGAGTGAATTTAATTATAATAAAATTATATTTAGTCATATACCGATTTTCCAAAACCATATGTTGAGAAGTCCAATAACTGTTTCTTCATCACTTGAGTGTGTAGCTCAAGTGATGAGGGAATAATCAAGTTAGGAGAAAAGTGTTAGGTTACATCCTTGTAAACAAATGCATCTTTTTCTTGGGTAAATCACAATTTATTCCTTGTGATTTGGCCTGAAATCAGTTTGCCTCCTGCGATTTCTAGTGTGTCATTCAACCCTTGTGATTTGTTTGTTACCCTGAATCATCCTATGGTAATTTTCATCTATTACGTGAATATCAAAACAATAAACAATTTCATAGTGTTTTAAGTCTATTATTATGATTAATAGACAAACAAACTAACTGGCAAAAATTAATGTTTTGAATCCCACGTGTTCAGTTTTCTAATGTCAACTTAGCTTAAATAATAGTTTAGAAAATTATAAAACTATTCAAGTTATTAGTAAAATAGACTTTCAACAATATCCCTTGAATGTAGAAAACTCCTATAACTGTTTCTTCATCACTTGAGTATGTAGCTCAAGTGGTAAGCAAGTGATCAAGTTAGGAAAGAAGTATTAGGTTCCGTCCATGTAAACAAATGCATCTTCCTTTTAAATAAATAAATAAATAGGTTTCTTCAAGAAAGGTGAGTTGTTGGATAAGCCTTCATTTTCCATGCTCATTTGTATCATAAATGTTGCAGGTA
Source organism: Ceratonia siliqua (assembly GCA_034509205.1). Lineage (NCBI taxonomy): Eukaryota > Viridiplantae > Streptophyta > Magnoliopsida > Fabales > Fabaceae > Ceratonia > Ceratonia siliqua. The sequence goes on from JASKGM010014473.1 coordinate 31,045, forward strand.
TTTGCAACCACAAATTAAAATTCTCAACCAGAAGGCATTTATGACCCCAATTCTGAGATTAGGTATGTCTCATGGTGAATGACTATGACTTTCCCATCCTAATAGTGATTATGTTTGGTTTCCTTAAGAGCAGAAGAGGTCCCGCAGTCCAGTTAGTTGGCCACTCTTGATGGCGAAAAAGAGGTCATTATGCGACATAGATTGCAATTTTATGACCTCTTTCTACACAAATTTGAGCCTTTAACATCAAGGCCAACCAAACGGACCCTACTCTGACATGGGGTATGCAAACAAAGAGAATAATAGAATATAATACAGAGCACACAATGCAATCAAATTTGGGGGGAATTGTTTCATATCTTGAAC
>JASKGM010014494.1:0-34260 GCA_034509205.1 Ceratonia siliqua
AGGCAAATACGTTGAGCGCAGAACTGGCATACCCCACTGTGAACCGGACAAGGAAATGGGCTGGGCTGGTTTGGGCTCTGGGTTATGGGCTGAAGATATGGGTTTGGGTTCATGGCATTGGGCTGAAGAGTTTTTTTTTGTTTTTTTGACTGCAGTCATGGGATCATGGGCTTTTCCTTTCTCCATTTTTTTTTGTAAATATTTTTGTCCCAAAGAATTTTCACACTCTCTTTTTTGTATATATTTTTTCAACACAATTTTCACACCCCTTTTTTTTTTTGGTCAAATATTATCTCTCTTTTTATTATTATTATTATTTTTTTTTTATGTCCAATAATTTTAATTCAAAGTTATCCTGACAAAATCGGGTGTTTACAATTATTATTGACAATAAGATACTTGAGGCATGAGCTTCCATGAAATTTATTATGATGATATATTGCAAATATTTTAAATCGAGACCTGATGTATTTATTGTACATGAGAAGTTTACAAGGTTAAGTTATTTTTATATAATAGTTGCAAATCTTTTTTTTTTTTTTAAGGATCCTTAGTTACTTTCATAACGCAACCCTGGGTGCACTCAACTCACATATATGTCCATGGATAGAAGGTATAAGGGAGGTTATATGGATAGGTATATTTATTGAGTATATGTATATGTATGTCCATGGACGGGAGGTATAAGGGAGGCTATATGGATGGGTATATCTATACGGAAGTGTTTCCTATGAGAAGAAACTTTGGAACCATCTCCTAAACCATTTTTTTTCATACATATGCATATTTCAATGTATGGAAAATTCTATTCATTTATTTAAACATCGACATGTAGATTTATAGACTTCATAAGTACTTAGAGATTGACCTTATTGGATTCATAGTATTATATTATTTCCTTTGGTAACTATTCACTTCATGTTATTTTACAAATTTTTTAGCTAATATAATTCTCAAGGTATATTTATTGCTAGCTAATAATGTCAATGATTTATGAAGTTGAGAAGATTTAATACGGATTGAGATTACTCATATGTATACTGGTAATTAAGGGTAATTAATGTTGTTGTGTGGAGTTTGTATCCTTGGGTAGGGGTTTCCTACTCATTAAGTCTGTATGACTCACCCTTTAATTTTTCCCCCATTTTAGATTGCATAATCCCTATGGGCTAATCACCAAATCCATGAGGAGCTTGATGACTTTTCTAGAAGACAAATGGAGCAAACTCGAGAATGTTATGGACAGTTGGAAGTAGAATTTACATATTGTGTCAGTATAAAGCTGTAATGCACATTTGTGTAATCATCTATATTGTGGCTGTGGAGGTCTAATGATAATTTATGGTAACTCTATCAATTTTTCTTATTCCCCTATTTATATTACATGTATGCATGTTAAACTAGTTCAGTTATAGTCCTCTACTGCATTGCGCATTAAGGTTTGTAGAATGTCATCTTAATGGTGGTGTCCTACTCCAATCACGTTCCCAAAATTTAGGAAGTGACAATTATGAGCATGCAAAGCATACTAGTTGAATGTGAATTGTTGAGTAACTGGGAACCTGTACCAAAAGTATAGAGTTTTCACATCAAAAGGTGATTCACATCCTAGAACCAGCTACCATTGAAAAAAAAAAGGAAAAAAACAGAATAAGAGGTGTGAGTTCGCTTGTTTGCTTGTTTGCATATACCAATACAAGTTGCAAAGTGTAACTAATAAACATAATTTCTATATTTTTTTTTAGCCTCACGTTTAGTCTTTTAATCTTCTCATGTTCTTAAATTATGGGTTTATTTTATGAGTTGGAGCTCCAATTGGGTTAAATGATATATTTTAGCATTATTGGAGCTTTTATGTTGCTTCTGTATTTTGGCCATAACTAAAGTTCTTTATATCTTATAATCACAAACTTTATCTTGTAGTAAAGCTAATACAATTCTCTACAACATTGATGAAGAACTCTAAGGCTAATTTGGATGTTTAATGAGTCAAATTTAACCTGGAATTCAAAGCTGGAATGCTGCCACTGGAAGTCCTCTTTTGCATACCTATTATCAAAACTGCTGCGTTTTGCTCATGCTCTTGCCCTAAAATTCATCTGATGGTCTGGTTAGCTGGGAGACACTTTGACCTAGGGCAGACTTGTAATTAGTAGTTTACGGTTTTATATATATACATATGTTGTAAAACGTTACCAACAGCTAGGGTTTCTATAAACACTGCTCCATTGCCTCTGGCAGGTTCGCCTCTCTATTCTGTCTAGGGTTTCATTCTATTCCTCTGTAAATTCATCCCTCTTGTTAATAGAGGGCTAGAATTTTTAATCAATCCTAGGGATTGACAGTCTTAATGTTTAATTTTGATATCTTGGTTTAAACATTTTCCAATTCAAGCATTTATCAAGTCTTCCCCTTCTTTTGAGATTCTGATTAAATTGCTTAATTTGCTTGGAATATTCACATGATAGCTGTGTAGTTATCATGTATCAAGAGAGATTTGTAGAGATTGAACAAGGCATCAAAACTAACTGATGAGTTGTTTAGCTTGATTGGGTTTTGATTTTTAGGTTAAGATGGTGTTTGGATGAAAGCTTGATTTATCTAACCCTGATTAGCTCAATCGTGGATGCTTATTCAGTGGTGAACTCCAGAATTATATTGAGGCTTCTTAATATGTTCTAAAAATCAAGAACTAGATTATTGCTTGAATGACTCTTAGTGATCAAGGATGAATTGAAATCAAGACTGGTTATTCCCTTGGATTGGTTGTTTCCAATTTCAGTTTATTATTTTCATTACTGCTATTTTATTGTCTGTTATAAACCCCTTTTTTTTGTTCTTGCGCTAATTTGATTACCTAATCAAAGTGATCCAAGGATTCCACCTGGTGTACCTTTTATACTACAGTTATTTAGTGAATCGGTTACTTAGAGATTTAATTTAATAGCCTCGACAGTTGTCAGTAACGTATGCACACACACACTTGATTTGATCAGTTATGAAAGATGCTTTAGTCCTTGAACTCTTTGAAAATTTTTAGATTACTTCTCCATTCTTTATAGCTTAACTTTCATGGAAGTTTGTGAAATGTAAATGTAAGAAACTTAGCAAAAGTGTTGGTTAGGTTTAATTAGTTATGATTTGTTTGATTATATTTTGCTCAAGGATGAGCAAAAGTTCAAGTTTGAGGCTATTTGATAACTATGAAATAGATTAAGTACATAAGCCTCCAATTGAACACTTTATCACTAATTTGATTATTTTTTAGAGCAAATGACTAGTTTTATTTTAGTGTTTTCATGTAGGATAAGGGAACAACATCAAAGATGGAATTTAAAGCTCCTCCAGCCCAAAAACAAGGGAGCTTGGCGCAACAGCCTTAAGCACAACAAGCCGTGGCACCAAGAGAAGAGCTGCACCAGCCAAACTTTAGAGAGACTAGTCCCCTCCAAGCCATGGTGCCAGAACCTATATTTACATAAACATTCCAACCCTCCAAGTCACGGCTCTGGAATGCTAAAGCCATGGCATCTGTGTGTCAACTATCATAAATATCAATAAATTCAGCAGAAAAATGGGACTTTCGACTTGAAAAAGAAGCAGCTAAGTTTGGAGAGAAAGTTCTACAACTACGAGGGAGCTCTTGAAGGTGTGAAGCAAGAAGATCAAGATTTTCAGGCTATCACTATTTTATTTCTTATTCTCTCTACTTTTCATCTTTGGAATTTCTAATGTTGGTTGTAGCTTTGACTCTTGTTTTTACAACTCCTTTAATGGAGTAGATTTTTCATCTAGGATTACAATTAGAACCCACATGTAGTTTGACTTAATTCTATTTCTCATTACTCTCAATTAACTATCTTTGATTGTTTTCTCTATCTATGCTTAATGCTTTCTAATTAACTGACCATTGATTGGATTGAAATTGGGAACCCTAGGGACTTTGGGAAAAGGATTTTGGGATTTTGCCTTGGGTAGAGAGACGTGTGATCATTGAGAGAAAGGCTTGAGTTTGTGCATGATGGGAATATACTGGCACAACACATGCAGTTACAAAATGGATTGAACTTAATGAATTCTTATATTATAAATTACTCATAGGAATATAGGGTAGTTCTAACTAGGAATATTTCCATTGATTCTTGGGAAAAATAATTGGATGTTTTAAGACCTTGGCTGACAATTAAGACAATTAATTGAGTGATTAAGGAAGGAATTGAGGCTTATGAAGTGTGGGGGAAGATTGTAGTCCTAGGCTTGTCAAACTTAGTGATATTCATCTCTTGCTTTGGGTTTTATTGTTACTTTGTTTTTCCTTAATTTAATTAATTGCAACTGATTAGTTTGATTAAGATTAGGAAGGATAATTTTGATACTTAATAATTTAATAGCAAATCCATATGGAAACGACACTCTATTTATCACTTTATTAATTGTTAGACGATGACATGCAATTGCGTTTGCAATTTTTGACAACAGAGACTAACAGTCAATTGTTAGCTTAGGTATTGTTTTGTACAAAATAAATTCTAGAGGCTAACATTCGATTGTTCAACTTTGAAATCTTAAAAATGGAAATCAATGAGAGTTAAAATGACAGTTGACTTGATTAATCATTTTGATTCATGATTAACAATACATTTATAAGTATTGAAAAAAAAAAACTTAATGATTGTTACTCATGATTAACAATACAAAGTATTGAAAATTTTTAAAACGATTGTTACAAGTATTCAAAAAATATTGAATGATAAAAAATACATAATGGTTCAATAAAGTTTAAAAAAAAATATTTGCTCATTTATCATCAAAGGGGAATTTTGTTTTAGACAAACTATTCATTTATTATCAAAGGGGAATCTTGTTTTAGACAAACTATTATAAATAATTATTGAACTCTAATAAGATTAGTTGGTTATTTCCTTCATTCATATTCTTCTCTTGCACCTTTAAATTAATTCTTGATGAGAGATTTAGAGAATTGTTGACTTTAAATCTTTGGGTGCTTTGGATAAATCCTACGAGTAATTTACCTTAACGTTGAAGTCATAGTTATCGAAATTGGACCAGACCAGCTAGTTGAACCTATGAACCAGGGAACCGGCCCCTTATCTTGTACAAACATTTCAGCAAACTGAATTTATATTTGAACCAGTCAAAATCATAGTTTTTTCACATGAACCGCTTGACTCGGTTAAAAACTCGTTGGGAACCGATCTTTTATTTAGGAAAAGTGGTTTTAGAGTGGGGTACCCAATTAATTTTTCCCTTGCATTGTTAAATGCTAGAGAAGCTCCATATTTATAAAAAAGAGAGCCATGCCTTTGTTCTACAGCACCAAAGTAGGACTTTTGTCTTGTATTGCTATAAAGGCTTTTTTAATTTATTTATATTGAAACATAAAAGATGGATAGAAAATTAGATATAGTTGTCATACTCTAAAAGGCTCAGATGCAGAACCATATGCATATGTATATTCATACTTTAAAACAAGTTCATGAATTTTATTGAAAATTCAGCGAAATATCCTCTTTAAATAGAATCTCCCCCAAATATACATAAATTAAATAAACCAATAGGAGCTTAGCTCCAATAGAAAATAAATCCAGTGCATAAAACAATATATAAAGGCTCAGCCCTAACAATAAAAGCATCCTACAGTAACTCTAAAACTAAGAAATGAACACTTATGCCTTAGTCGCAAGAGACATCCTAATATACCAAGTCTACTTTCAAGAATACCTTGTCGAGTCAAACATGGCAAGTCAACTGCTGATGGGTGGATCTGGTAGTTGAATCGTCCTACAATAGTCCTAGACTGCAACAGTATAGTTAAATCATCCATTCCTACAATCAAAACTCCAAAAGTCCTATACTGAAACTACGCAGAATTTCAAGCATATATCATAACCTTAAGGAAACTGAACATAACGAAAAAGACCTTAAATACATAATATAGGAAGGCTAATCTACCTCTGTATGACGTCAGATTATTCCAAATCCCTTGCTTATACAGATTAGAAATTACTCAGAAGCTGATCTTGGTACTTCCTAAACACCAATAGTTGTGTATATCAAGGAATTACAGAGAATGGAATGTGGTTTTTATAAGGCTCATGCGAGTCCTTCAACCGAAGATGGCACTTTAGTATTCAGTCCAAAAATTCTCCTTCCTTTTGTCTTCTCCCGACTCCAACAACTCTCTAGTACCTTTAGTTCTAAGAAAATCCCACCAAAACCTTGTGGTGGGCACAAAACTAGTTCACTAAAAGTGACAAATACTCTATAGAGTTATTACAATAGCTATTGTGATAACTCATCATGTCATTACCATTTACATTCTTTATTTGTTTTTATGTTGATTTATGTTAAATAAAATTTTTTTTTAAAATGTTATTATAATTCAAATAAAAGTCAAATTAACTTAAGATATTTTGTATTAAATATTTATAAATTAATGTATTAAATAAAATATACTATATTAAAAATTATAAAGAAGTATATTAATTAATTACTTCAAAAGTATTTAAAGTTGTTTTTATTATGATAATATTTTACTTATATAATTAAAATTGATATTGTGTGAGTGTATGAGTTTATATAATAATTTTTTATAAATATATATTTGTATTTAAATTAAATAATTGATTTAACCGGTTCAACCTGTAACCAAGTGGTTGAACCATTGACCAAGTGACCTTTTCCTTTCACATATTAGTTGTTTGGTCCGAGTTCAATAACTATGCTTGCAGTAATTAGTTAAGGTAAATATAACCTCAAAAAACATTGTGATAATCATACATTTCAAAGTTTTGATGCTATCTCTTTATATTCTCATATTTCCTAATATTTTTGAGGACTTTTGTATAGCAATAAAACAATAAATGAGTAATTTTTTTTCAAATATTATATTTTATGATAATGTCTCATAAGATTTTATCTTTTTAGTGTTATTTTGAAATATTTTTTAAAATTATTTGAGGTATCTTTAAAAAAAAGTAAATCTTATAAGATATTATTCTGAAATATAATATCTCTAAAGTATCAAATTGAAATTAACCATAACAAAATTTTTAATCAAATAATTCTCAGATAAATTATTAAACCCAAAAAGTTAGTTAATTTTTCATGAAGAAAAACAATACTATTTACTTAAGATGCCATAAGCAAAGAGGGACAGCTTTAAGCTTGACATGGCTTTACAACATGTCCTGATAGGAACTGGAAACTTCTGTCTCGAGGACAGAGTACCTCTGAGAGAGAAAGAGAGAAAGAGAGAGAGAATTTGGAGAAGAAGAAGGAAACTTTACTTCATTCATTACCTTCAAATAGTACAATTGGTCCTTTTTATATATATTACAAGTCTTCTATTACAACTAACAACCTGCTAACAGATTAACAACTAATTACTACTCAACTCGACCAACTTTAATGGACGTAATCTCTCTTTCTCTACTTAATCTTCTAATGCCTTTTGTCGTAGTCCTCTGGTCCATAACATTCCATTCCCCTTGGAAAGGCACCTTGTCCTCAAGGTGTAGATAAGGAGGAATGCCTGTCATGATGCCCAACCGAATGCCATCACCTCTAGGATCAAATACTACAATAGAGGCAATTGCACAAAAAGACCATACAACTACCTATACCGAATCAACTAGCAACCAAGTGAACAATAAAACTTGATCCAACATTGACGGAATGGCCAATGGAGTTATTTGGAAGAAGCTGCTTGACAACGAAGGCAGAACTACTAGTGTAAATTCTTCTTCTTTGTTAAGCTTAAAGACCTGCACAACACATGTTCATTGCACGTTTTGGCAAGCACCATCCCGACGGTGGAACAAACATCCTCGATCTGAGCTATACTAAAAGGTTGTAAACATACTTTAACTGAGATGAGAACTTTCTTTTCAGAAAGGATTGGAGAAGAAGTTACGTCTTGGGCAGCGACGCCATTTGGTTTATCAGTTTCATCGATTGGGAAATTTGGTAATGTAACTTGCTCTAGCTTGTCGATAAGTGGATGAACCATGGTGAGAGAAGCGACAGTTAAGGGAATGATGGGTTGTAAATGGCTGTGTACTGGTGGTTGTTGGAATCTGAGCATTACTCGGAGGGCATGAGGAAGAACGAAGTAGATGTCACAAGTCTATGCGCACTGGATCATATCCTCTTCAACTACTTGCTTCTCGACCAAAAGTTCGTGCTCCCCGCATAATTGCTAAATAAAATAAAATAAATAAAAATAGGAAGGAAACTTTACTTCATTCATTACCTTCAAAGATTACAATTGGTCCGTTTTATAGAGATATTACAAGTTTTCCGATTAGCTACGTAGATCAACGAGAGTTCCAAAAAGTAATCCTAAATACTTCATCTGATGATGCACCACGTATCCCATGACGGCTAAGTGAAGAACCAGTTTCTGCATGGCTTATGTCGTGGAATATTCCTCACTTTTCTAGGACCCATGTTTTCCATTTCGTAGTTAGCGAGTTTATCTTTTCTGATTCCAGTATGTTATCGTGTCTTATCTGTTAGTTACTATGTCATCATGTATTTCAGTTGCTTGCCTATATATATGGCTCGCAAATATGAAAAGAAGAAGGAAGTTAAGTCAGTAAATATTGTTGTTGAGTTCTTACCCAAAACAGAACTTGTGCAAAAATGTGTGAGTAAGAGTAAACTCAATCAAGTTCTACCAATTGGTATCAGAGCCAGGTTTCTCATGGCTACCAACAAGGAACGGATTGAGTTGCTAGAACAAGGGCTGAGTGAAGTTCAAGATGAAGTCCAACGCATGGAAATAGCTATGGCAGATAAGATACACCAGTTGGAAGCGGTCATTAATCGATTATCAAAGACAGTGTTACCCACTAGAAGTTCATCAGTAGCATTTGCACCTGACAGAGAGGGCTCATCTCGGTTCTATAGGGATGACAATGAAGGGCACAGAGCAGTGTATTCCACCTGAATAGCAAAGCTCGACTTTCCAAAATATGCAGAGGATGATGCAGGTGAATGGTTTAACCGAGTATCTCAATTTTTTGAATTCCAGGGCATAAGTCAAGATCAGAAGATACCACTAGCAGCCTTCCATCTAGAAGGCGAAGCCAACCAATGGTGGCAATGGGTTATAAGTGTTTACAGGGAGGAAAATAAAGTAATGACCTGGGAGAACTTTGAAGATGAACTTTGGGCATGCTTTGGACCAACAGACTGCGAAGACTTTGATGAAGCTTTGTCTCGTATCAAGTAGATGGGAACGCTTAAGGAATATCAAAAGGAATTCGAAAGACTCGGCAATAGAGTGAGGGGCTGGACACATAAGGCTCTCGTTGGTACTTTCATGGGTGGGGTCAAACCCGAGATCTCTGAAGGTATAAGAAAGTTCAAACTAGGTACACTTAAGGAGGTCATTAGGCTAGCAAGGATGAAGGATGAACAACTCATTAGACAAAGGCAAACTATGAAGTATGCTTGGCCAACTCGAGCACCATACCTGACAGCTACACCCAGAATGACACCAGCACCAACAACCATGAAGCTATCATGGGAGGAGATGCAACGTAAGTGGGCACAAGGCCTATGCTTCAACTGTGATAAAAGGTTCACAGTTGGGTATAAATGTAAATGCCCTCAGTTACTCGTTCTTAAAGGCCAAAGCTTGCCAAAAATAGAGGAAGATGAAGGTCAGTAGGAGGAGATGACGCCACCTGATATGCTCGAAATACTTGTCGAGCTAGAAATAACATTACATGCATTGACAGGCTGAGTGGCACCCAAAACCATGCATGTAAAGGCTAAAATTGGATCTCATGAAGTAGCTGTGCTCATTGATAGCAGTTCCACACATAATTTTATCAATGAAAGGTCAGCCAACATGCTACGATTACCTGTGCAAATTAATGAGTCTTTCACAGTCAGAGTAGCTAACGGGGAGAGTTTGCAATGCATGGGCAGATTTGAGAAGGTACCAATAAACATTTAGGGCATTTCATTTACTCTTAATCTGTATGCTCTAACCTTGACAGGAATGGATTTAGTGCTGGGAATTTAATTGCTAGAATTACTGGGAGCAATAACTTGTGACTGGAAAAATTTAACTATGGACTTTATTTGGGAAGATGAACACAAGCGACTACAAGGAATTAATGCTCAAGCACTTCAGTCAGCCACATTACAGGAGATTACCAAAGATTATCATCAAAAGCACCGCTTATTTGTAGTTTGTATTCAACCATCCGAAGGTTCACTTCACAAGAGCTCACAACCCAGCATGATGAAAGTGTTCAAAGAATTCAAAGATGTGTTTCAAGAACCTTCATCCCTACCACCTACAAGAAGCATTGAGCACCACATCAATCTCAAGGTTGGAACCGAAGTAGTCAATGTGAGACCATACCGATATACTCATTTCCAAAAAAGTGAGATAGAGAAACAAGTGCAAAGCATGTTGGATTTAGGATTCATAAGGCCAAGTACAAGCCCATTTTCTTCACCAGTCTTACTAGTGAAAAAGAAAGACGGTAGTTGACGATTTTGTAAAGACTACCGAGCACTCAATACTATCACCATTAAGGATCGATTTCCCATTCCTACCATTGATGATATGCTGGATGAATTGTATGGGGCAGCCTACTTCACTAAGCTAGACTTGAGAGCTGGATACCATCAAGTTAGAGTTTATCCTCCAGATATTCCAAGGACTGCATTTCGCACTCATAATGGCCACTACAAGTACCTCGTAATGCCATTTGGTTTATGCAACGCACGCTCAACTTTTCAAGCTTTTATGAATTCTATATTTCGATCTTATCTTCGCCAGTTTATACTGGTATTTTTTGATGATATTTTGATATACAGTTCTAACTGGGAGGATCACATTTCACATGTTAAACAAACTTTAGAGATCTTGAAACAAAACCAGCTTTTTCTCAAAGCAAGCAAATGTGAATTTGGGCAACGGGAGTTAAAGTATTTGGGGCACATTGTCACCTACCAAGGTGTTAAGGTAGACCAAAAAAAAGATTGAAGCAATGTTGAACTGACCTCAACCAACCAATACTATAGAGTTGTGGGATTTCTGGGCTTAACCGGGTATTATAGAAAATTTGCAAAGAATTATGGCTTGCTTGCTAATCCTTTAACAAATTTACTCAAGAACGGTCAGTTTGGTTAGAATGAAGAAGCAGCAGAGCCCTTCAACAAACTTAAGCAAGCTATGACATCAACATCTACCTTAGCAATGCCCAACTTCATGGATTCATTTACAATTGAAACTGGCGCTTCAAGTGAAGGCATTGGGGTTATCCTTACACAACAGGGGTGACCTATTGCCTACATGAGTAGAGCTTTGGGTCCTTCAAAGAAATCCTGGTCCATTTATGCTAGAGAAATGCTGGCAATAGTAGTTGCCATTCGCACTTGGCGTCCATATCTGTTGGGAAAGAAATTTTTCATTCAAACAGATCAAAGAAGTTTGAAATACTTCAGGCTATGAAAAATTAGCCTATTTCTAATACCCTAAAACAACTGAGAGATTTCTTAGGCCTCACAGGTTATTATAGAAGATTTATCAAATGTTTGCTTAGTTAGCTCATCCTTTATCTGACTTAGCGAAAGAAAACAACTTTGAGAGGTGTGAAAGGGATCAAAATACATTTGCTATTTTTAAAACAAAAGATGTCATTAGCACTTGGATTAAGCTTACCAGATTTTGACAAGATTTTTAAAGTAGAGATAAATGCCTCAGGCCATGGGATTGTTACAATGTTGGTGCAAGACAAACATCCTCTAGCTTTCTTCAGTAAGAAACTCTCTCCCAAACTTTCACATGTTTTAGCTTATGTAAGGGAGTTAGATATTCTAACACAAGCAATTCACAAATGAAAGCTTTACTTGTTGGCAAAGCTGTCAAATTGGGCTGAGCCCGTCGAGTTGGCTCGCCCAACCTTGTAAATGAGGAGGGTTGTGTTCATGTTTTCCCAGCTTTCCATTTTGGCAAGCCAGGGCAAGTTAGTAGCTGGCTAGCCCTTTTTTTTTAATAGGTGACAATCTTCTAGTGTAAATACATATATGAAGTCTTTTAGGTTAATTTGTTCTTTAAAATCTTTGGCATCTTACTATTGAGATAGTTTTTTTAAAAGTCATTTACATTCTATGAAAACTTAGTTTATTATGCCACATTCATATACTGCCTTTTCAATTACTGGGAAATTATCAATTACTGACTTATTGCGCTAAGTTGCCAAGTCATGAGCTATGGAACAATGAACCCTACCTAAAGAATGAAACAAGTGGTGAAATTTATATGCCATTAGATGCCTTAAAATTAGTAGATAGTATGGTCAAATTTGACAAGCCCAAGTGTAAGCTTAAAGTAGACGAAATTTACTCGTCATTGACAATTCACAATGCTAATATCTCTAATTTGGATGATAGAATAAGAGAGCATCTATCTAAAAATCATCGCAATTATTGTTCTCATCCTCTTCCTGTTGTATAGTATTAGTCACAAATGGCTCTTGTAGATGAAGACACATGCAATTATCCAAGGGATCACTTTTTTTTTTATTTTTTTATTTTTTGGCTGGGTTAGGCTGGTATTTTTCCAGCCTGCCCTGACACCTTCGCTTGCTGGGTAGAAAGTTCCTCATCATCACTAGTCATAGGAGTTTGAAAGAATTAATGACTCAAGTGGTCTAGACACCTGAGCAATACCATTATCTTAGTAAACTTCTGGTATTTCAATTTGAAATAGTGTACAAGCTAGGGAAATTGTATCATATAGCAAATGCTTTGTCCAAATTTCCTTCTAAAGTGGTGGTAAACTATCTTACTCTTAACTCATTTAGAAGCTCACACTGTACCTTGCTAGATACTTTGAGGTAGAGTTATCAATATAATCTAGAAATGCAAAAGCTAGTTTTCTTAGTCTAGCATGGACAAGCCCTTGAAGGTTGCAGGTTTCAGGTTGCAGGATGGTTTACTATTATATAAAGACAAGTTGCTAATCCCTAAGGATGTGGTTGTTCAACAATTACTACTGTCACAACGTGACGGCTGGGAAAAAGGCACCGTCATGACCTTAAGGAGACAAAAGGAAAAAAATACATAGATAAAAAATGGAGTCGCCATCAATTAATTAGAAGAATAGTTAGGTTCCTTTAAAAACTAAATACTAGCCCTTGGAACCAGAGAAAAGGTTCGGGAGTCTAATTATGAGTGGGAAAGGTGTTAAGCACCCCATAGTGTCTATCCCTAAGGATGGTACCCTAAATTGGTTGTGCTTAAAATTATTGTTTGAATTACCTCTATTATTATTACGATTTTAGAGAAAAATAAAAAAGTAAGAGAATTAGACATGTCTTACTGTGTAAGTGCCTACATACCCCTATGGGATTAAGGTCCATGTAGTTCGGGTTAATTAAATTAGAATTTGCCTAGGAAGGATTGAGACAATATGGAAAAGTGAGTTTTCACATAAGGTACAACAAAATGAGAGATTAATTCTCTACATAATGTTTGAGAGAATAAAGACAATATGGGAAAATGAATTTCCATATAAGGCCCAAAAAAATGGGAGATTAATTCTCCTCATATTGTTCAAAGAAGTGAAGATAGTATGGGAAAATGAATTTCCACATACAGCTTAACAAAATGAGAGAATATTTTCCCACATGATGTTCAAAGAGAATTAAGGAATTTTAAAATTGAAATCCAAAATCTTTTAGAAGCCTAGAGAAAAACTAAAATTTGTAATGTCTGTGATCCTAATGGTATTTTTGAAAGTATTGGGATTAAAACTTGAATTTTTGAAAAGTACTGAGGTCAAAATTAAAATTTCTAAGGTATTGGATAAAATCAGGTTTCTAAAAGTATTGAGGTGTAATTTTTGAAAGCATTGGAATCCCCAAAATAAAATAATTAAACTCCCTTTTCAGTCAAAAATAAACTCTCAAAATTGAGTGAAGACTATTGGGCTTTCTTTTCAAATTCGTTTAGAATACATAATTGGGCCCTTAGGAATCCCGGTTTAAGTAAGTTGATTGGGCTCCCCTTTGAAACTAATTGAAATGAACCTTTTGAGACTTGAGTGATGTCACATTTCCTACTAGTTTGAGAGGGCCTAGATGTGATACGTAATATTATTTCATGGGCTTCCCAAAATTCAAAATTTTTTTACTAAAACGGATTATGGGTTTTGAACCCATTTTCTTGAAACTCATGGGCCTTTGGGACCCTATTCAAAAAATGAAACTAATGGGCTCTTAAAGCCACTTTAAACATGCATTGTATTTTAGCTGCTCACCCTATATATATATATATATATATATATATATATATATATATATACCCCGCCTCGGGTCCTTTCACCTCCCCTATCACATTAATTTCGGCATAATGGGCCTTTTTTGTGCATCGGATAACCCCTAAAGCTACCAATCTCTGCAAATCTTTGTTGAATGCCTTGGACTACTCTATATTGTGCCCCTCGGCTTGTTGATGGTATTCACATGTTGCTTGCTTATTGTTGCATTCTTCTTCTTCCATATTTGCTGCACTTCCTCTAAATTTATACCCAGCTGTAATCAATCCTCAAAAAATGGTCTCCAAATGCTTCTCAAACCCTTCTTATCTATTTCTTCTTCCAATATGGCATTGACCTGACAAACTCCATTGTGATTGGGTAAAGGGTTAGCATTGATGTTTGGACCACCTTGGTTGAGTTTGATAGCCTCGTGTTTGTATAGCCTGGCTACTTGTGCTCGAAAGCCCGGGCAAGTCTCGATGCTATGTCCAATAGCGTCGTAGTGGTATAAGTACTTCTCGTTAGGATTGTACCATACTAGATAGGGAGGCTGTACTAGATTATAGGGCACCAAGCTTAGGAGACATCCATCGCACAGCTACTTATATAGCTCAGTATTTGACATTTGGAAATTCGGGAACGGATCTCTTCCCCTAAGTTGTATGTTCTATCGCTGGTTGTTATTTTGGTTTACGCCTTGCTGTGGTATTGTGGGTTGGGCATTATCTTGGGAGTTTTGATTTTTATTGACCTAAAAACCGACATTCCTATTTTAATAATAGGGCTTGGGGTTAGACTGATTGTAGTTCTGTTGTGCTTGCACATACCCCACCTCCGGTTCCTTCTCCTTTTGCTAGAAATTCTTCTTTAGGCCTAGCCCTGAAGCTTCACTTCCTCCCGCTGGTATCTTACTGGCCTTAACCAGTACTTGAATTTGCTCCCCTACCCTTATAAGGTTAGAGAAATCATTGAAAGCACTCCCTGCCATTAACCCGATGTACGGGGCTCCCGGCGTTCCTAGGAAATATGAGCAGGTTTCTGTACTGGTCATAAGGGGTTGAACCTCAGCTGCCAATGCCTATCACCTTTTGGCACACTCCTTAAATTTTTCTTTGTCCTTCTTCTGTATAACTTGCAGTTGTTCCCTGGTTGGCGCAATATCTAAATTAAAGTGGTAATGCCTCAAGAAGGCATTAGCCAAATCTTCTGATCGATTAATTCTTGAGTGATCTAATAGCATGTACCATTGGAATGCTGCCCCAGCAAGACACTTATGGAAGAAATTCAACAGCAATTTCTCGTTATCACTAGCTACGGCCATTTCCATGCAGTAGGACCTCAGATAGAATTGGGGGTTAGTGGTTCCATCATACTTCATGAACTCTGAGACTTTGAAATCTTTAGATACATTCACTGGGGGAGTCAACCTTAATTCTCTTGCACTGACCACTCCTAATGAGCCCAGTCCCTACATCACTCTCATTTTCTCTTTTAACAAGAAAACTTGGTCTAGGACCCTCTTTCTTGTGCTGACTTGTCTATTCTTATGAGTGGCATGAGCGGTGTTTGGACGTAATTGTATCCCTTGGGTGGTCCATTCACAGTATTTTCTTCCTCACCCAGAGGACTAACACCCATTGGTGGCGGTGGAGACACCACATTAGCCATCATAAGCCCTCCAAAGCTTTGGCCAAAATGAAACACCTCCTGAGGTAGTTGAACCGCGCTCCTTTCTCTCACATTGTTAGCCATGAGTTCTGTGAGTTTCGCTAACTGATCTTGGATTTGATCCATCCTGTCCTCTAACCTCTGTATATTCTTGGTGTGAGACTGCTCTAAGGCCATGGCGAATGATCTTGTGATGATTCTTAGGGTGGTGTGAGAACACTTAGTTTGACCCCTTCTTGACGGTGCAATGATGTGGTCTTGTTAATCTTTTTCACTCTTTTCTCTCTCTAAAGATAAATGAATTGTTAGTTTATTTTGAAATAATCATTGGCTATAAAGTTATTGTTATTATTTTTTTATTATTATTACTTTTTTTTTTGAATTGGCATTAGAGATTTTATTTCTTCCTATATTCTCATTGAGGGTATAACACCCCACAAAATAAAATATAGCTGGCAATATCTTATGGAGATTTGCGATTCATCACATAAGCATTGCTAGTTTAAGAAATCACATACACACTAGTCAGTCCACTTAAATGGCGTATTAAGGAACGAACGTAATCCCAAGTTTTTATTAAGGGTATAATACCCCCACAAACTAAACCTGGTTTGCGATAGCTCATGGGGACACACATATCCACTCATGAGCATCATCTTTTTGAACAGCGTAAATTAGGAGATCATTTATGTAAAGCCCATGTTTCACTTGAGAGTACAATACCCTACAAATAAAGCATAGTTGACAATATTCTAAAGATAAATTTTCATATAGACATTGTCCCAAAAGATCATCACTTTCATTCAAAATAACAGTTTCATACATATTTGTCCAAGAGTACAATAAGCTCTTTACACAGATCTAAGAATGCTAGTAAATCTGTGGAAGATGATGGCACAATGGAGGCCGTTGCTCACTGAAAACTCACGAAAAAGTTGGGCAGCCTATTTTGTATCTCCTTTTGAGTATTCTCACAAACAACTAACAATTGCATAGCCATGGCATAAAGGTAATGGTAATATTTTCTCTATTCGGTGGCTAAGTATTCCTGTCTATTCAGCTCATTCATTACCCCAGCTGATGGTGGTTCGAACATGTTGAGGACGATGTGATTCATGTTGTTCAAATGCCAAATCTCCTATCTGGCCCTTGTTAGTATTCGTTTAAGTGCTGTGTTGGTTGAGCGTTCTTGTCCCAATAGATCATCAGCAATTTGCTACTTCTTCTTCCACCTGTGTTCATTACTCTTCTAATGTTTTATAGCATCCCTAGACCTCTCGAGGTCTTGTAGTTTGAGATCTCTTTCTCGTTGAAGTTTAGTGTCTCGATCTAACTGGACAATTTTCAATGACTGTTCAAGCTCTCTTATCTGCTGTTACAATCCCTTGTTTCTTTGCACTAGTTCAGCCTTTTCCTTTTTCGCTATGGTCAGATGTGCTTCTAAGGTTTCTATTCTGACTTCAGCCCTTCCATCCCCATTAGAGATTGCAGCTAATTACGGCTGAGTTGGAAAGAGTTTTTGTTTCTTATTCATCCATTCAAAATATTCTTCGGTGGCCCCTATTGACCTTTTTCTGAGATTGGGTCGGCCTAAGATTAATCTTTCATCCCATGCCTACTTGATCTTAATTATCAGGTCTTTGTAATCCCCTTGATCGTAATAGAAACAAAATCTATCCATGATCTTCACAGAAGGTATTCTCAAGAGATAGGCTAATTGCTTAAACCCCACCATCGGAAAATAGGAAACACACCCTCGGATGCCCATTAAGGAATGAAGGGGAATTTGCCGCAACTATAAACCACTTCATCCTTGTTCCACCACAGGAATTTCTAGAGTATATCCCTCTTTTTATGTTGCTACACAAACTAGACCACTATGTTGTATTCTAGTTTTCCATTTTAAGCTCATGGAATAATGCAAAAAGTCCTAATTTAGGCATTTTGTCTGCTAGCTGCTTTCCAAATAAGTGTGTTATTGCCCACAGGTATAACATGTGTGAGCAGCATTTTAGCTTTCCCCCTTGATTTTTATGGACGAAGTCAAGGGTAAGAAATGTTCCAGCTAAGATGGCTGGCATTGGATTAACACCATAATGTTTCATAGCGCAATATATGTCGATGGAGTCATGATTCACCAAGTTAGTTGCTAATGGAAACAAAACTAGGGTATATACAGCTAGTGCCAAGACTTTGATAAACAAAGGCCACTGTCTGCTATTGGCCATTTCCTCTAGATATTTCTCTAGGTAATCTCACGACAATCCTTTTGTCTTCCCTTGTTTGACAATCTTAGCTTGGATTTTATAAACATTCCTGTTGAGCACATCAGAAATTATTTTGTTAGAAGCATTATATCCTTGGTAGTTGAAAATTTTGGTCTGTTTTAACACTAGTCGACCAATCATAACCCATACTCTTCTATTGTAGGGGTAAGGTGAGCCTTCGGGAGTGTAAAGCATCTAAGGGAAGTATCCCAAAATTTTTGAAGTGATATTGTGGCCGAGCCCTGAACTGGTACATATAGTAATTTCAGGATGTCCCCATGTCTCATTATGAATGGATCTTTGAACATTTATGGTAGCTTGGACTCTAGGACCTTTAGCTTACTCATATCAATAGACTGTACCACTATGCTGGATTTCCTCTTGGACTGACTAGTGTTTGCTTCCATCCTTAATGTCAATTTTTACTTTTTAGCATTTGAAAATTTTGACACTGAATCCTATAACAATGATGTCAGAATGTAAATTTACAATGCAGTAGTAAGACAAACTACAAAAAAGTATGAAATATGAGTGCTCGTTATTGTCCTACGTGGGTTGACTTAAGGTAGCGATCAATTCTATCTCGAGTGGTTATCATCCTAATTACTTGGTGGCTCCCTAGGGTCAATTAATGGTGCACCCGTTTCTAGGTAGGTCTATAATCTTAACGAAATGGCCATTAGAATAGACTACTCCCACTAATAGTAAGAATCTCAACTTTCTAGTTACATTACATAGGTGGACAGAGCCTCCATATACAACCAAACGGATAAGCGAGTTTACAATCTGAGCGGAGGCTTTCATGAATACCTAGAGAATAAATCCCACTAGGCATCATTATGCGACCTCTAATTCTAACCTGAGGCTTTCATAGACCTGGGTATAAGGCCAAAGTGTGTGCAAGGGTTTGGTGTATAATGCACTGTGTGTGTAAAGAGCACATGGATTTTGGTCTTAATATTTACCCAGAAAAAGAGACCCAAAACCAACAGAATAGAGCAAATATTTTGTTATCTACCCTAGGGTGTATACAAATATAGCAATTATCATCATCTACCCTAAAGTTCCAACAGTTCATGCAATATAGAGAGCAGTAAACAACCACACATAGAACTATAATAAAACAAATAAACATAATTGCTAAAGAAGTTAAAATATGTATAACATGTTGAACCAATTAAAGAATTATTAGGGATAGGTATCGAACACTAAGTCTATAAAGCATAAACAATTTCTTAAGGGCTTGACTCTCTAACTTCCCCAGTGAAGTCGCTAAACTATCACAACATGACGGCCAGGAAAAAGGCACTGTCATGATCTTAAGGTGACAAAAGAGAAAAAATACAGAGATAAAAAATGGAGTTCCCACCAATTAATTATAAGGATAATTGGGATCCTTTAAAAACTAAATATTGGCCTTTAGAACCAGAGGAAGGGTTCGGGAGTCTAATTACATGTGAGGAAGGTGTTAGGCACCACATAGCGTCCATCCCTAAGGATGGTTACCCTAAATTGTTTGTGCTTAAGATTATTGTTTGAATTACTCCTATTATTATCGCAATTTTAGAGAAAAATAAAGAAGTGGGAGAATTAGACCTATCTTACTGTGTAAGTGCCTACGTACCCTTATAGGATCAACGTCCACGTAGTTCGGGTTAATTAAATTAGAATTTACCTAGGAAGGATTGAGACAATATGGAAAAGTGAGTTTCCACATAAGGTATAGCAAAATGAGAGATTAATTCTCTACATAATGTTTAAAAGAATAAAGACAATTTGGAAATATGAATTTCTGCATAAGGCCCAACAAAATGAGAGATTAATTCTCCTCATAATATTCAAAGAAGTGAAGACAGTATGGAAAAATGAATTCCCACATATAGCTCAACGAAATGGGAGAATATTTCCCCACATGATGTTTAAAGAGAATTAAGGAATTTTAATATCGAAATCCAAAATCTTTTAGATGCCTCAAGTAAAACTGAAATTTGTAATGTCTGGGATCCTAATGGTATTTTTGAAAGTATTGGGGTTAAAACTTGAATTTTTGAAAAGTACTGGGGCTAAAATTTGAATTTCCAAAATATTGGGGTCAAAATTTAAATTCCAGAAAGTATTGAGGTCAAAATTTAAATTTTTGAAGGTATTGGATAAAATCAGGTTTCTAAAAGTATTAGGGTGTAATTTTTGAAAGCATTGAAGGCCCCAAAATAAAATAATTAAACTCCCTTTTCAATCAAAAAGAAACTCTCGAAATGGAGTGAAGACTATTGGCCTTTCTTTTTAAATTCTTTAGAATACATAATTAGGCCCTTAGGAATCTCGGTTTGAGTAAATTGATTGGGCTCCCCTTTGAAACTAATTGAAATGAACCTTTTGAGACTCGAGTGATGTCACATTTCCTACTAGTTTGAGAGGGCCTTTGGAACCCAAATGTGATACCTAATATAATTTCATGGGCTTCCTAAAATTCAAAATTTTTTTACTAAAATGAATTATGGGTTTTGAACCCATTTTCTTGAAATTCATAGGCCTTTGGGACCCTATTCAGAAAATGAAACTAATGGGCCCTTAAAGCCACTTTAAACATGCATTGTATTTTAACTGCTCACCCTATATATATTTATGCCCCCCGGTCCTTTTTATATATCCATAATGAAGGTAATATAGTGAAAGGAAAAAAAAGAAGACAATGAGATAGTACATAGTCCCAGACCTAATAACTAACTCACATGAAATGGATTGATAAAAGGAGGTTATGTACAAGAAACAACAAAAGGGAATAATAATCAAGCAACAAAACTTATACAACATAATTTCAAAGGTACCCCAACACATGACCAATAGAGGAAATAATATATAGACAAATGTGGACTGTGCAATAAGATGCCAGAATTTGTGAGCCAGAGCTAAAAGGTAATTAATGCCCCCAACATTGCAAGTTTAGGATCAATCCATAAATAGCAGGTTAAGACCCATTCAAATTAGCAAAACCATCCAAGCAAGATTATTTTTCTTTTGGAATAACAGTTTATGAAACTGAATTAGAATTCTCTTTTAAATGGATTATAAACACCAAACTAGGGCCATTTTGGAACAGCTTACATCATCATATCCAGCATGCAACAAATTTCAATCCAATGCTCGAAAGGTATATTAACATGGCATTGAATTAGAATTCAATCTTTACAATCAATAGATTAAGGAGACCCACTCCAAATTAAGTGAAATCCCTGGACCATTATGCAACAAAGTTCAACCCCAATGCCCGAAAAAGTAGTCTAACATTGCATTGAATCAAAATTCATCCATAAACCCAACAGATTAGGGAGACCCAACCAGAATCACATTTCAAAGCAATCAGATTGTAAATTAGCTAACAAATTCAGTTTTTGATCAAGCAAATTCTGTTGCCAACCAAAACCAGAACTTGAAGTAATTTTCGAAGGGAAAAAAAAGTTACACAAACAATATCCTAATGTATGGAAGGCAAACGAACGGCCAAATACCCACAACCAATATACCTCTCTTTCGTCGATCTCTCTTTCTCTTCGAGTCTTCCCCAAGTTTACTTTCAAAATCATCCCCCCTTTTTTTCTGATATTTTCTTCCCATTTATAATCGATGGAAGTCCCTTGTGGCATTCACTTTGGTACTGTCAGCAAGGAGAAATGGTACCGAATTAGGCTTGGTCACACATGGTGGAACTTAGCCGCAGAATGGCCATGAGCCAGAGCATTCGTCGAGGGAACCCGCAGCTTGCAGAAGCATGGAAGAGTAGAGCAGACATAGCCGAGAGACAGATCAGGCCTGGTAGAGAGATGGCAATGCAAAGAAAAATGGGGGGACCAGACGTGTTGGTTTAATGCGAAAAATGGCTGGTCCAAGAGGCGTAGCAGAGGGGGGATGGACAAGATCCCAAATGGGGAAATGGGAGGATAGGGAAATGGCTAGGTTTAGAGGACTAGCACGATAAAGTCATGAGCGCTTTTAGGGGCGATTAGAGTCGCAAAGAAAGGAGTGGGGGAAAAGTGTGCAGAGAGAAATTTGGGAAATTAGGTTTTCAAGGGGGGACCGGGTTAGGTTAAAAGGGTTCCAGGTTAGTGGTGGTGGACCAGGTATGGTGGAAATGGGCTAGGTTGAGGGAGATGGACTAGGCCGGTGGTGTTGGGCTGGACTTTTTTTTTTTTAGTGTCAGTTGTCATTAAAAAAAACAGCCCTTGGGCTTTTTTTTTTTTTGTTCTTTTTTTTATGTTCTCCTTTTTTAAAAAAAATACCCAGATAAAATTGAGTGTTCACAGCTACTATAAGCGTATCATAGCTATATATCCTTTGAGAGTCATGTGGGATCTCTGAAAACATATAGAAAGCTGGTTGTTTCTTTTTATTGGCTTAGCATGAAAATTGATGTTAGTAAATTTGTGAATCAATACACCATTTGCTAGTAGGTCTAATACTTACCTTCTAAGTTTGTGGGCTTCTACAATCATTACCAATTCCTCAACAACCTTGACTAGATATTTCAATGAATTTTATAGTTCAATTACCTTTATTAAAGGCATGACCTCTATATTGGTAGTAGTTGATAGGTTCACTAAATATGCTTGTATTGGAGCTTTACCTCAATTATATATAGATGCTTATAATGCTACCTTATTTACTCAGATGGTCGTTAGAGTGCATGGCTTTCCATAATCCATTGTGACAAATAGGAATCCAATTTTTCTTAGTAGATTCTAGAAGCACTTGTTTCTTTTCTTTGGAACTAAATTGAAGTACAGCACAA
This sequence comes from Ceratonia siliqua, assembly GCA_034509205.1. Taxonomy (NCBI): domain Eukaryota; kingdom Viridiplantae; phylum Streptophyta; class Magnoliopsida; order Fabales; family Fabaceae; genus Ceratonia; species Ceratonia siliqua. Next base: position 23,036 of record JASKGM010014494.1, read on the forward strand.
CCTACCATCCTCAAACTGACAGATATATAGAGATTTTAAATAGATGCATTTCGAAATACTTAAGGTATTTGTACATCAACTTCCAAAGCAATGGTAGTCATTTCTGTTGTTGGCAAAGCGTTGTTATAAAACCTCCTTCCATTCTTCCATTTAAATGTCACCATATGAAGCATTGTTTAGGAGACCACTTAGCACTTTTCCTACGTATGCCTTAGGCCAAGCAACAGTGGTGGAAGTGAAAGACATATTACAATAGTGGCAATAATTAAGTGAAAGTAAAATAGTACCAAGAGGAAAGGAATGAATTGATATAATATAAATCAAATCAAATCTTTTTGTATTTTTCAAAATTTGTTCGAAATAAAAATTTAGTTAAGAGAGGTACCTTAAAAATTCTGATGTACCTGAAAAGTTTAAGGTACCACAAAACCAATTTGTTTCATATCAGAATTTGAAGCTTAAAGAAAAGTAAGGAAATAGGGATGAATATAACAATTTATCGGATCGGTTCAATGTCAGCATGACACTTACATCCAATTCCCTTGAGTCTAAAAGGATTTTTCATAACTAATGAATCAGCCCTTACAACCTTAGTTTTACTTGTTCATCAATAACAGATGGTTCTGACTGCTAACCACAAACAGTGTAGTTTCCAAGCTCATCACTAACTACAACAACCAGAATATGAGATGAAAGAAGTAACTCTCTTTTAGAATAGATAAATAAGTCCTTTTGTGATCAAAACTCTATGGCTTTTTCTCTTACAATAGCTCACAAGAAATGAAGAACTAGATGAACTAGGCTAAAAATTTTCTTATTGGTGATTTGGTCAACTTTGAATAATCTCTTCTTTTTCTTCTACTTCTCTTTTTATAATCTTCAAAAAATAGTCATTGTAATAATGATCTGACACCTTTAATCTTAGGATCTTTTGTCTCCTCCATGAAATTTCGCAGCTTTAAATCTGATTTGAAGATTCAAAGTTTTGAACTTTATCTTCTCTTGATAGCAACTTCCATATTTGCCTCTCCTTCCTTTCCTTCCTTCAAAGATATTTGACTTTGATAATATTTTTCCATCTTGATTTCCTTTTTCCATGATCGTTGTTGATTTCCTTTCTAGAGCACCTTGGTTGGACTTGTGAAAACCTTCAAATCTGGTCAAGATCTCCTTCCTTGAAGAGTTTCCTTTGTTGTATTTCTGTTGCTTCTAAGAAGTAGCCTAAACTTCCTCCTCGTGATGGGTGTTCCTATTTTGGATACTATTTGAATGCTTAGTTGAGACTTCTCCACCTTTGGATCTTCTTGTGATGTCTGAAAATCTTCTTTTCTTTAATGAATGACAAACAACAAGTTACGTGAACACCTTAACAACAATAAACAACAAGCAACTACAAGTGCACGAGACCCATTTACTTGGTTGAATATGAAGAAAAATTTGATGACTTGGAGGGGAAGTATTTTCTTATGATTTGCAACACCAAAGAGAAATGCGTTGAAGACTCTAAGGAAGGTCAAGAAGTCTTCTCACATATTGTGAACGGAGAAGGAATTAAAGCAAAAAATGCCCTATGGGAGTTACAATTCTTACTGGAAGAAGAAATCATGGTAGATGAGTGAAGAATTTTAAAGGCATTCGAAGGTCCTACTTATCCAAAGATTAATTTAAGGTCAAGTGGAATGGAATGAAGCAGGGCTTGAAGATGAGAATTATGGACAAGATTGATCATGCAAGGTCTAATAATTAGTTAATTTATTCAGTTATTTATTAGCATTTAGTTTTATTTAATTTTTGGAAGTCCCACATTAATCCCTAGTTTTAGTAATAATTATTTTAGTAGAGTAGTATATATTGAAATAAGTTTCACATCACTTGTGCCTTTCACTAGGCTTAGATCCTATATAAATATGTGATTCCTTTGGGTGCTTTACACATAAGTTTATTATCAATAAAAATTGAGTTATTATTATCAATTTTAGGTGGCTGCTATGCTATAGCATCATTTTTTGTGCTGTAACAATGTAGCACACCCTCCCACCTCCCATTTTTTTTACTTGGTATTAATGGTGTAATACCCTTTTCATAAAATTTCTTTGACCAATATCCTCTTAGGATAAGTTTATCAGTTTCAAACTATGTCAGCTTGAAAACAAATACCACTTAATAAGCCAAGTAGAAATTTCGCTCAATCTTGCAAAATTCTTTTAATGTGATAGTAATTAAAAAGATGAGAATTTTAATATAGTGAGAATCTTAAAAAAAAAAAAAGGTCATGAGAAAGTAAAACTATTTTAAATGTTTTAAATGGCTTGACTATTTTAGTTTGTATATCTTAAGTGAAGACTAAATTTAGTACTAAATTATCTAGTTTACTTCTAGATAGTGTGAGCAATTATTAGAACTCCTTAGATACTTCTTTATAAAAGTCATACACAGCGCTTAAGGAATATAGAGGATTAAATGTATACATTGGAGGTTTATTAAACTAAGGACTTTTATTAAACTAAGGACTTTCTTTTCAATTTAAAGTGTTTGAGGCCAAAAGGGTAATGGAAGGTTCAGATACTAAGAAGAACAGTAACCGGGAAACAAATTCTCCATTCTTCCATATTATTCTTTTTCGGTGAGAGGAACTTAAAAACAATTAGATAATTCTAGTTCACTGACATACGCTCAGTTATATCTATACCAGAACCTTCAACCACTTGTAGAGCATTTTTTAACTCCATCGCCCTTCAGTCTGTCTTCCTTTCTCCCAATAGCATTCAAATTCTCCTTTGTTCTAGAAGACAAAACAAAGCACTTGGTTCTTCTATTTAGGAAGCTCTCTCCCTCTCAAATCCCCTTTTCACTCTTATTGACTCAAAGGCTATCTCATCACCTTTCTTTCTTCTCTTCACATTCAGTGGACCCTTGACTTTCGGTCACCAAGTTGATTGTGAAGATCAAGTAGCTAAATCAAAGATTTGAAAACTTGAAGGAGTGGGATTGACTTGGCTTATGAGTTAAGTCAATAAAATTGTTTGAAAGATTTCATTTATGCTATTGCGCAGCTTGAATTCTATTTTCTTTGACTTGGTGTTTGCCTAGAAGTGAGTTACATAATTACTTTTGAGTTGAAAAAATAATAATAGTAAATAAATAAATAAAATATTCATATGACTACCAAAGGTTTCTTTTAAATAGAGTTTCAATTTTCTTTACCCCTTTCAGTTTTGAATAGTTGTTTGCAGTACGTTTTCCTTCAAAGATTTAATTTATGAAATTTCAACTTTGGGTCAAGAACTCCTCTGTTTGGGATTCCTTGGTTTACACTTTTAATTTCAAATTTTTCTACATCTACCTCTGATCAATTCCTGCTTTAGTTTTATCCGAGCATTTCTTTCCATTTGATCATTTTTCTATAAATTATGATTTTGAATGAGTATCTCCTGTATTACAATGCATAGTACCTAATGTTCTTACTCAATCATGGTTAATTCCTTAAGGCTTCTGAATATTCTCTTTATTTACTTATTCTGTAATCTAGTCCCTTGTGATTGGCCAATAATTTGATTTCTTGTTCAAATGTTCAAATTTAAAAAACCTTCTTTTGATTTGTTCTGTTCAAATTTTATATTTAAAGTGTGGTAGTATGTGTATATAACAATATTAAAGAAATTTCACGATGCTTAATATTTGGAAACTCATAGGTGGATAAAGATAATTATCTTGGGTCTCTAGATTCTTGATTCAGGTGGTTGAAACCCTCAAAGAGTATAGTTATTTGGGTAAGCTTTCATAATATCAAGGTGAGTGGGATTCTTCTACACTTGGATACATGCGTTTTCCCCTACAAGCTATATTTATTTATCTATGATAATTATTTATTTTTCTCATTTATTTATGCTCTTTAAATGTTTAAAAGTAATATTGCTATTAAGCTCCTATCATACTAGTTTATAAAGAGATTAATGAGATATTTTCTATTTGTATATATCATGTTTGCATATTTTAGATTCACAATGCATGAACTACTTTTTAGGATTTATGTATAATTATGAGTTATATTGGACACACCAACTTTTAAATGATTTTGATGGATCATGTATATTGTAAAGCATTAAGTTCCTGTTTTTACATTTTTACTAAATTGTCATTCCTATATAGAAGTTTACCAGTATTTTGAGGTGAACATGACGTACTTTCATAAAGAAACCTTCGGTGCACCTAGCATATGGATTGTCCATGGACTACGTTGGGAGGTATAAGGAGTTACATGAGACGAGTATATGGCTAGCATCCGTGAGTTGAGATCACTCTAGATGTACATTATATGATATATGTTACATGTTACATGAGAGAGTTTTCTATGTGAAGAACGAGTGGATCTATCCCCAAACTTTGTCATTTTTCTTCATTTACAAATACATGGAATTTCTACCAGTAAGTGCATGGCAATCATGTAGTTACATATATATGAAATGTCCATTTATTTGCTTTTATATATATACATACCTGAATTATTATATGAAGCTTACAAGTATATAAAATTTACATGGTGATTACATGAATCTGATGAGTATGAGTTTATAGCACCCGTGCATGTAATTTCTGTCGCCTTTAATTGTATTTTATTACAAATATTAGTACTTGGATTTTATGACCATACTTGTATTTCCTTATGTGCATCAGTATATGGGTATAACTATTTTGTTTACTTTACCTTATTATGCAAATAAAATACATACCTTATTTTTAAACTTGTACTCTAAGGTAAAGGTTTTCCTATCTCACTGAGTCTATAACTCATTCCCCTTATTTTTTCCACCAAGTTAAGTTGCAGGTATTACTGGGTGACGAATGAAGGAACATTCAAGGTTTTGGACAGTTGGATTAGGTTGTGCATTGTCACTTTGTTGTGATACATTTTAGTTTTTGTAATATGACCATGAAGGTCTATTGTACGCGTTAAGGTGGGCCTATCCACCCAGTTTGAGTTTCTGTTTGTATAATATTTGGAAATGTCCAAATTTCAAGGGAATCGTTGCTGAATTATTATTTTTAAAATGCTCCCAAGTTGCCTTCAATTATTACATGATACTTGATTTTTCTTTTCATTATATTTTTGTCGTGGTTGCATAGGAATACATGTGTAGGCTTGTAAGATGCTATCCAAGTGGTAGCATGTTACGCCTGTCACGTGTCATAAATTGGGACGTAACAAATTAATTGTTTTCTATTATATATTTTTTTGAAATATTTTACTTAAGAAAAATAAAATTCTAAAAAAATTGTTGAATGAACAATAAGAGAAGTGTAAAAAAATTTAAAAAAATATCAAAGATAGAAAATAGTTAAATAATACTAAAAAGTTAAAAAAAAAAAAAAAAAGGGAGGTGGGAGGGTGTCTGCATTGCTACAGTACAAAAGCATAGCATCCACCAATTTTATTGTGTGCTATTATTTTAGTTAGTACTGAAAATTAATATTAAAAATCATAATTCCAATTCTATTCTATCAAAATTGGAATTGGGTTAGAATTTTAAATTTTAATGTTTGGGCCATGTAAAGAATTAGAACATGAAATTGTAATTTTGAATTTAATTAAAACTCAATTATTTATATGTATGATTAAGAATTAAAAAAATATAATTTTTCTTTACAAAGAAAATATAATTAATTGATTAAATTTATAATATATTTTTGTCGAAAATGTATCCTTATTTTTTTTATTTTAATTTATACTACACTGAAATTTTCAGAAATCAAATGTGTTTGAAACGCCAAAATTTTATAGGGATCAATTTAAAAATTAAAAAGTAAAAAAAGCTTAATTAGTACTCTTATTTTTGCATTTAGTTTTCACGCCAGAGATTAAAGTTTCTGATAAAAGTAAAAAATAAAATAAAAATAATCATAGTGCTGGAATGCCTCTTCAAAAATAATTATCGGAGTATCCAACTATAGCAAAAACTAGTATAATTTTTTATTGAAAATACTAAAAAAACGCCCTTCTAACTAAAACAAAAACAATCTGACGGAAAGATAAGGGATTATTGAGTATTATTGAGTATTGTTGAAGGTTTTTTTGGTACAACAAATATAAATTTTATTTATTATAATTTTTTTTAAAGATTTTATGGTATATATACAATTTTTTATTTAAAATTTAATTTATATATCTCAAGAAAAATCATTAGAGTCGGGTAGCGAAAGAATCTTGATGAGATGGAGAGTTTATAAAAGTAAATAAGAGACATGTACATGTTCTCAATTCTAAGCTAATGGAACTGTAATTTTTAAGGTCTAGATCAAAAATTGAAAAAGTCTTTAGTTAGTTATTTTTCAATTCCACGAAATTGACGTATAAATTTGGCATTGTAATTCTAACTGAAAAAGGAAACATAAAATTTAGAATTACTAAGCCGAATTTACTTTTAAGTTTCAATTTTAAACTCAATTCCATCTTCCAAACAGAGCATAAAAATGTTTAGTAGAACAAATCTAACCCACTTCGCTTATGTCTTGCCTCAAAATTTTAATAAATTTTTTTTTTCATGAAGGATTGGTAGTGTTTATAAATGTGATTGTTTTGTTGTGAAACATATTTATTCAAAAGATATATTTATAAAAATAAATATAAAAGAACACAAGTATAATATAATAGCTGCCAATAGTGCTTACTGAAAGAGTAGGTGATAGGCACTCTAAAATAAGATGCAGCTCAATATAATTTATTTAAGTAATTCGTAACTTTTTGTAAGTTTGTATTAAATGTTAATAATAATATCTTTAAAGCACATGTTAGCCAAACCCAATTTAATATCATTAAGCACTAAAATAAGGTAGGATCAAGATATTGTTGTAAATGAAAGAGAAGATATTGGATCCAGAGAATATAAGCTTGCGTCCCAAAATGGAGAGATGCCTTTTGTCCTTTAAATATCAAAAACCCAATCCTTTGTATAATTGTTTATGGTTTTATTTTATTTTTATTGGTGGGAAGTCTTACTCCGAATCTGATGCACTGAATGTGGGAGCTGAATTGGATGCAAACTTTTCTATCTTACTTCATTGTTTAAGAATCAAGCTCTTTTTTTTTATTTAATTTTGATTGAATTTAAATTGGCAACCAGTTATAGAAATTATATTACTATATCATATTTAGTGACTTATTATTAGTTTATTCATAAAATCTCTTTTGAATGCTTAAGCTTATTTATTAAATAATGTTTATTTTCAAAATTACAAGTGGCATCCCTTTTTTTGTCAAAAATGTGACATGATATATAATTTGGCTAGGAAATCCTTATTTCATGTATAGGCATCAAATCAGTTGAAAAGAAGAACCAAAAGAAAATAATTAAAAAACTTTCAGATGATTTTATTGCCTCTTTTCCAGGGAATAAACTGTAAATTTCAAGGAGGAAGATGTTAATTTCATAGATATAACAATATTCTTTTGTTGGGTGTAATTTAAATATTATTATTATATATTATCTCTGAGCAGTAAAGGGATATAAAGTAGGCATGATGTTGATGGAGCCCTTTATCTGAAGCAATGTGCTCCTTTGGCCTTTAACTTAGCCTGCTCAAGCAAAAAGCTCTCAATCTAGAGTCAATTGCTTCTTTTAGTCAATCAATGAGAAGCCTATTAGTGAAGCCTAATGACTAAAATCTTGAGTAATCAACAACTAATCCCAGACAAGTCAAATCACAAAATGACCATTCCATCTTTTTCCACTTGAGTGGAAAACATAATTAAAATTCAGTTTACAATAAATTAATCATAAATAAATATGTTAAAATTCATTAAAATATTTTTTAATTTATTAATATATTTATTTATAGTTATTTTATTTATTTTTTTTTTCATCCATTGAGTTTAAACAAATTTTTTTAAGAATCCCATTTGGTGAGTGCCAAGTGTCAGTTTTAGAACAATTTTGAACCCCACATGAAACACATTTTATGGTCAATATATATATACCTTGTCACCATGAAAATGTGAGTGTGACCATCTTATATATATGAATCTGGGGATCATGACAGCACTTAATGTGGCAACCATTTGTTGAAATTTTAAGCAACCATTTTTGAAGGGAACAAATGGGATTTAAATATATTATTTTTACTAATGGGGTCCACTTTGGATGCCTTTGGGAGATGAGTATGATTGAGACTCCCATTGAAGATTATATCATAAGAATTTTTTTCTTATCAAATTGTGTACCTTTTAATTTGTAGTTGATTTAATAGTTAAGGAGATATATATTATAATTTAATAATTTAGATTTAGATTTTGGGCTCAATGTATTAAAACATAATATGAAAAATGTATTTTTAATTTACATTAGAAATATTTTAATCTCAATTAATATATAAACTAACAAAAGATATCCTACTGTATTAAGAAAAACTGTGTGCCTTTTAATTTGATAATGGTTATCTTTTAAACTTGTTCTCTATGACCTACTTTTCTTGAGAAAGGATGTGGTTATTGTCCATCTTCTATATTATAATGGTCCATAATTATTTTTTATTTCTAGAAACTGCCACAAAACCATTTTAAATTCTAATTTTATTAATTTCATATTGTTAATGCAAATTATTTTCGTAAATTTCTTAATTTTGACATAAATGACTTACTTTTAAATAGATGGTGAATAGTTGAGAAATACATCCTAATTTTGTCAATTTTTAAAGTTAGATTGCAACAAAGTTTTTTGTAAATATATAATTTTAATACAAATAAATTACCATTAATCAGAATGTGAAAATAAATTAAATGGGATATATGTAAACTGACATGCATATTGCTTGATCAAAACAAAAGAAAATTAGCTTAACTTCTTTTGAAATTAATCTAATAATATAATACACTATACCCTTTTTATTTTTTAAATAATATTTAGTTTTCTTATAAATAAAAAATCATTAATTTATTTTTATTTATTAATTACCTATCTTATCAGGATTAAAATTACACTAATATTTTTTCATATTCATAAAAAAGTTGAGTATTATTTTAAAAATAAAAAAGGCATCAAATATTATATTTAAAAAAATAATTTATCCCTAAAAATAGCATTAGTTAATTATTAAGACCCACAACGGGCACCCTCCTCCCAGATCTGGGCAATATTTTTAGTATTTTTGTGGTATTAAAAAATTAAATATTATTAATATTAATATTTTATTAAATAAATTATTATTATTTAAATTTTAGTAGTTAATTATATTAAAATTTTAAAAGTAAATACATAAAAAAATTTAAATAACAATAATACTTAAATTATTATATTGGTCTTTGGAATAGCAATAAATAGCTTTTTATTTTAATTTTTTTCTTATAATTTTTTTAATATAATTTTAAAAAAACTAAAATTTTTTTAAATGAGTCTTTTTACTTTATTTTTTAATTTATTTTTGTATAAAAAATGTTATTTTTTATTTTATTTTTTAATTATTTTTTAAAATAAAATTATAAAATAAATAAAAAGCACCCACCTTTTATATTACATGAGTGCTGAACTATCTGATATAAAATAGTCCAGATTAGGGCTAAGAAAAGGAGAAGAAAACAAAATAGCAATAACAGGAGCCAGTAATTACAATTATTTGGATTTATTTTGGAGGTACAGTTTTTCTTTTTAAAAAGAGGAGTGGACCACAAAGCCGAAAGGCTAATGACCATTGACCAGTCCTGGGTTAGGATTATTGATTGATTAACATTGCAGATAGATAACAAAATGTTATTTGTATATTTTTTTATTATTATTATTTTATAATATATTAATAATTAATAATAAAAATGTAAAAAGAATAAAGCTGAAGCACAAGTAGTGGGTGGGTCTACTTTCTTACGATATGTACCTTTTTTAGGCTACAACGCGTGCCTCCCCGGACCCAATTGCATTTCAACAAAAGAAATTAAGAGGAGAATTTCACGAAATTTGTACAAACTTTTTGCTCGCCTATTAATAAGTAGTTAGATAATATAAGAGAAATGAGATAAGCATTGGTTAAATATATATTTTGTGAGTTTTGTCAGAGTTATTTTTTACAAGAAAAATATTTATTAGAAATTAAGTAATGCAACTTTAAGTTTACAACTATTCAAATATGGCTTCTCCAATAGTACTTGGCTCCAAAGTGGGTTTGCTTCTAAAATATAGGATAAATTGCGCATAACTTCTTTCAATTTAATTGTAAGTTCGTATGTAATTTATTATTTGATATTAAAAAATGTATCAATCAATTTTTTAAACAATTTTTAAATATTTCATTATTTTTGTGTGTAAATTATACAGTTTTATTTAAATATAAGTTTTGTACAATTTACATATTATGTTAATAATTCTTTTAGAAATTGATTAATTTGTCATAAATTATATAAATTTTTTAATGGATTAAATTAAGAAATTTTGTACTTTTCCACCATAATCTTTAATTATTTTTACAATCTACTCCCTAATATATTAATTGTAATACATTACACCATAAACTATCATAATTTAGTTAAATTACCCAACACCGTTTAATTAAGCATTAAAATTAATAATTTTAATTAACATGAACTAATTATGTAATTAAAAAATTTTAATATAAATAAAAAATAATAACTTTATTATGTAAAATGACACAAATATCTTAAAAATAAATGAGAATAATCTTTAATTAACTTTTATTTTTAATTAACTTTTATTTTTAAGAGTAAAAATAAAAGTTAATTAAAGACTTCATATAATGTATTTTTAGGATATTTGTGTTATTTTGCATAATAAATTTATTATTTTTTATTTATATCAAGTTTTTTTAATTACATAACTAGTTCAAATTTTTTAAATTAAATATTAGGGAGTAATTTAACTAAATTGTGATAGTTTAAGGTGCAATGTGTTACAATTAATAGATTAAGGAGGAGATTGCACTAACAAATAAAAATTAAGGTGAAAAAGTGCAAAATTCCAATTAAATTACCAATAAAATATGTAAATTACATAAAATTTTATGTTTAAATTAAAGGGTTGAATTAAATTGTTGAGTTTTAACTTTTATTATTATGAAGGAGTAAAGCATATATGTCCTAAAGTAGAAAATTATATATAATTTAACCTAAACTATATAAGCATGAAAAAAATGGTTTAAAAAGTTATTTATGGGTAGAGCTGGCAAACGGGCCGGCCCGGCCCGGCCCAACCTGGCCCATCGGGCTAGCTGGGAATTTCGGGCTGGGATGG
>JASKGM010014523.1:0-34248 GCA_034509205.1 Ceratonia siliqua
AATTAATTTTATAAAATAAAAATCCTTAAAAAAAATATTAAAACAAACTTTAAAAAAATTTCATAACTCCCCTACAGCCACATTTAAAATGTGGCTGTAGGGGAGTACTTCCCTTTTATTTAAAATGCAATTCTGGGGATTAAAAACGGGGAGAGGCAGATGGCTAAGAGGACGTCCCTTTGAATGATTTTCTGGAGGAACTTTGGAGAGGAGAAATTTATTTTGATAAGAAGAAGCCATGCTTCATGCTTGGGGATCACATGAGAAGTATGCATGGGGATAAGAGAATGAAAAGTATGAATAAGGGAAAAGGAGAATTAGTTTTCATAATTATTAAAAAGATAATTTTTTTTTGTTTTTGATTAATTTTTTTAATTTTTTAATTTTTTAATTTATATATTTTTTTAAAACAATAATGTATAAATTTCTTGTCAAAAGTTTTTTTAAAAGAATTTATGAGTAAAAGAGTATATACTTGTCTCCTATGTTAATTTTTCTTAAATATGTTTTATTATATCAATTAATTTTATTTTTTGTTTTTAATGTGTTTTTTATTTATTTTTGTTTTTGTTTTTTAATCTATTTTTATTATTTCTGTTTTTTTTGTTTTTTAATATATTTCCTCTATTTCTATTTTTATTGTTATTTTTAATCTATTTTTTTATTTTGGTTTTTTTGTTCTATTTTTTTATTTCTGTTTTTATTTAACTATTTTTTTTATTATTTATGTTTCTTGTTTTTTAATCTATTTTTATTTTTTTTTGTTTTTAATCTGTTTTTATCATTTTTGGTTTTACTGTTTAATATGTTTTTACTATTTGTAGTGTTATTTTTAATATGTTTTTTAATTATTATTTTTGGTTTTATTTTTTTACTGTTTTTGGTTGCTATATTTTTATTTGTTGTTTTTAAGTTATATTTTAGTTGTTGTCTTATTTTATTTGTTGTTAAAATAGATTATAGTTCCTGTTTTTTATATTTAAAATAGATTTTGACCCAAATAATTTTAGTAATTTTATTTTTACCCTAAGATTTTTAGAAATTTTATTTTAACCATAATATTTTTAATAACTTTATTTTGGCCCCAATAGTTTTAAAAATTCTATTTTGTCCCCAAACATTGCAAAAGATTTCATTTGTCCCGAAGTTTTTGGAAACTATATTTTGACCAAGAATAACAAACTTCTTATTTAAATATTATGTCGAGAATTGTTCTTTCATTTTATTGAATTTTATGTAAAAATTCATTTTCTCGTGTTGTCTCATTTCTTTCAAACATTATGTGAATAATTGTTCTCACATTTTGTTAAACTTTATGTGAACATTTATTTTTCCCATATTGTCTTATCTTCATCATAATCAATATGTAGAGAATTTTTATCTCATTTTGTCAAGCTTTTAGTGAAAGTTTATCTTTCTTAAAGTCCTAGATCTTTTTAAAGGCTTTTGGTGGAGATATATACTCTCCAATGTCTTAACCATAGGCTTTAGTGGAGGTATATACTCTCCAATGTCCTAATCCATTTTCTAGGCTTTAAGTGGAAGTTTAACTTCCCCTAATGTCCTAACTTTCCTAGGCAAGAAATCATACATCTTACCTAATCAATTTATCAAACTATTTCGGATTACATTAACCTTGGTCCCTTTGCGGTACGTAGGCATTTACTTGGTAAGGTAGGTCTAGTTCTGTTTTTTTATCTTTGTACATTATTATTGTATTAAAAGATGGGGTAATCTTAATACATTAAATTGTTTAAGTACAAACAATCTAGGGTAACTATCCTTAGGGATGGACGTTGTGGGGTGCCTAACACCTTTCCCACACGTAATTAGACTCTTGAACCCTTCCTTTGATTCCAAGGGCTAGTTTTTCCTTTCTTTCTTTAAGGATCCCAATTATACTTCTAATTAATTGGTAACGACTCCATTTTTCTCTGCGTTTTCTCTTACGTGCCTAAAGTCATAAAATGATGGCTTTTCACTGGCCGTCACGTTGTGACAATTTAGCGACTCCATTGGGGATAGTTGGAGAGTCAAGCCCTTTATGGGTTGTTTGTGCTTTGTATGATTTTAGTGTATTATCTTTACCTCCTCCCCCTTTGTTGTTTTTAATTATTTGCTTTAGCATGTAAATATATGCTTTAATTGCTATACCTAAATTATTTTACTGCAATTATGGGTATGCTTGTTTAAATTGTTTTTCATATGGCATGAACTACTAAAATCATAGGATAGATGATAATAATTGCAATATCTCTTTTACACTTAGGGTAGATGACAAAATAATTGCTCTCATATGTTAGTTTTGGGTTTCCCTTTGGGTAAACATTAGGACCAAGGTTTGGATGCCCTTCTCACACACTATGCACCTTACATGTCCCTTGCACAAACCTATTGTGCCCTATACCTGGGTTTGTGTGAACCTTAAGAGAGAAATGAAGGTGGCGTAGTGATGTTTAGTGGGATTCTTTCCCCTAGGTATTCATGAAAGCCTTCACTTAGCTTGTTAACTCACTCACTTAGTTGGTTCATATGGAGGCTTTGTCTGCCTATGTAATCAAATTAAGAGGTTGAGATCTCTGCTATTTTAGTGCGGGCAATATGTTCTAAAGTCAATTCTTGTGAGGACTATAGACCTACCATGAAGCCAATGCACTATTAAATTGATCCTAGAAGCTACCTTGTGGTTAGGGCTTGACTGCTCAAGATATGTTTATTTACCCTAAAAGCCAACATAAATAGGGCAACTGAAAGCATGCTCTATCTCTCTCTTTACTATCCTTATCATCTTATTTTTCCTTTTTTTTTTGTCTACAACATTGTTTTTTCAAAAAAAAATAAAAAATAAAGAAAAACGTTTTTCATGACCTAACTTTACACTTACAACAATCTCTTTTCTTTCTTTATCATCGTTTTCTCCCTATTTACTCACCACATTACATCATTTTACAAAAACAAAACAAGAGTTTTCATGGCATCATGTTTCATTCAAACATGATATTTTCATCACCATTTTGAGATTTTATGACAGTGTCCTTGAATTTTTGACATTAAAGATATGAGTTTTAAAAATAGACTCAAGTATATTTTTTGTTTCGCCTAATTTAGGTGTGCTCTTTTTCAAAATAGACAGTACTCATGTGACGATTTTATATCTCTTTGGGATATTATTAACCATGTTCTTCTTTGTGGAGTATTGTACTCTCAATAGGAATATGAGTGGGGATGAAGTTCTTAATGCCAATATTTGCACAACGAAGAGTTCAATAATTCGATGAATCTCTCATAACAAGTTTTCAACTAAAACAAATGGATTTGTTTTGTTTTAAAAAGAAAAATTAAAAGGTCATGCTGCTACTCTTCAAAGGAAAGACTTCAACCAAATGTTCTCTATCTCTCTAAGAGACATACACAATGTCCAAGGCCATGTTAACTAAATCATTAAACACCGAGAGGATACAGAGGTTGGAGCATCACATGGATCAGTTGCATGAGCATATGTCACAATTAATTGGATTGGTGCCTGACATTTTAAAAAGTATGGAGGTAGTCCAGTAATCACAAAATCTCAACCATTTTACCCCTTGATCTTACCCACAAGGAACGCTCACCATCCCATTCCATTTAGCTTCCCTAAGTAACCCACGATCCCAAATACCACCACAAGAGCCAAGTTCACCATCCAACCTTCTGTCACATAGGCCACCCAAAAGGACCGAACCATTCCCTAACTTTCAAATGTCTAATGCCGACCTCTATAAGATTTTGCTGGATGATCGCTTGATGAGCCCATTATCGACCGAACCATGTCAACCACCCTATCTTGCATGGTATGGCCCTGATGTGTATTGTATTTACCACTTCAATATAACAGGCCATACAATAGAGAATTGTAGGGCATTTCGAAGGCAAGTCATGAAGCTATTCAAGATGGAGACATTGTGCCTCCAGGGGGTGGCTTAACCATAAAGACTAATCCCTCACCCGACCAAGGAGGAAATGGCTTAAGTAATGCCAGTATAGAGGAAGATGATAAGTGAGATTGTTGAATTAGGCCGGATCAAAGAGACTAGCTTCTTGGAAACCGCGGTTCAAAGTCGATTCACAATATTTACACTTTTGAACATTGTTTAATTTTAGTTTAGACTCATTTGGCTAAAGTCCAAGGCCATTTGATTTTTATTAAGTGTGGACCTTATCTTATTTTTTGAATAAAAATTACAACTCAGTGTTTAGTTCATCTCTTTATTTGCCATGCTTTCACTTCTTCAAATATTCATGTTTGTCTCCTCAGTTCCCTTATTGATGGAATTTCTTTCTTATTAATTTTCTCTGCATAAAGAGATTCTTTAGCATCTGCTCCTTGATTCTTATATTGAAATGAATATGGATATCTATGCTTTTGGAGAATAGCATAAATGAAGCAGTGAAATTTGTCGCAAAAAAATGTTTGAGTTATTCTCACAGCGAAGACACGAATTAATCAAAAAAAGAAAAAGCTTGCTAAGTCAATAACCCAAAAGAGCGGCTTAGGCAAAAGTTAGGGCGTCAGTTTGAAAAGAGCTCATATTCAAAAGAAATTGGGTAATCAAGCAAAATTTGAAATGCGACAATTGGGACAATTTTTCCTATTAGATATCACTGGCCTTAATAGTACGCTTCTGTCAAAGGATACATAGTGTATATCGGTTACAATATGAGAATCAATGCCAACAGATGCTGAAGAACTCAAACTAGGGTAAATTTTTGTTACCCCATTTTGTTTTGCTTTTCTATCATTTGCTTCAACAAAGAAGTTTTGTTCATTTAACAAACTTTAAGGGTCATATGGTCCCTTCCTTTTCTGTCGCTTGTTTCACTAAAAGAGGTTTGTTCATCTAACAAACTTCAAAGGTCTTGTGACCTTTTACTTTTCCATCAACTTGCATCGACAAGGGAGATTTATTCAACTAATACACTTCCTTCTCAATAATCAAACTAGGGAAATATTGCTTTGTTCATGAGTTTTGACTTTCTATCATTTGTATGAGGGCTTTACGATCCATTTCTCTTTTCAACACACTTGTTTCACTAAAAGGGGTTTATTCATGTAATGCACTTCTTCTTCCTTAATATTCATTGTATAAGATTCGAGTGGATTAACAAAGACTAAATTGAATATCACTCCTTAATGTTTCATCGTTAATCAATTTTGCATTATATGAACCAGGAACAACTTACTTGACATGATATGAACTAGCATCAAAAGCAACAAAAAAAAAAAAAGAGAGAGAGAGAGATAGAGAGAAAAAGAAAAACTCGCTAAGTTGAAAATCCAAAAGGGCAGCTTAGGCAAAAGTTAGAGAGCCCGCTAAGTTGAATACCCGAAAAAGCAACTTAGGCAAAAATTAGGACATCAAATTAAAGGGAGTCGGTAACTAAAGAGTTTGGACAATCCAACAAGGACTTGGAATTTTGACAATAATGTGAGAAATCCAAATTAAGGTAAATTTTCAAGAAATTATTGCTACCAATAGTAGTATACATCCATCAGAGGGTAGAATATGCATGTTGTTTACAATATAAAAGTCAAGGATTGTAGACATTGAAAAGCTCAAACTAGAGTAAAATTTTGGTGTCACCTTATTTTGCCAATCAATGAAAATAGGAAAAGCTTATCAAATTTTGCAAAAGAGTAAGGCTCAGTGTCGCTATGAGAAAGTGATTTCTTTGGACCAATTGAATAAAAGGCTCCGTAAAAAGAATAAAGAACTGATTCCAGAGAGAAGGAATGGTTTGGGCAAGTTTTCCTTAAAGGTGCAATATGTTTTTCAAAATACTCTCACGTTGTTTCAAAAAAATGCTCACTTCATTTTCAAAAATCTTGGCAGTGCGAGGCTTGTTCCTAGTTTTGTTCAAAACCAAAAGTTTTTCAAATTTTAATCAGTTTCATGTGGCGCTTCGCCCTTGCAGTTTTTCAAATTCTAATTAGCTTCATGCGGCCCTCTACCCCTGATAGAACTCAAATTTTCTATTGATTTCATGTGGTTAATCACAAAAACTTTCAAAAATCTTCATTTCCAAATTCACCTAATATGTCGATTTGACTATCGGATTCATGTGGCACTTTGCCCTTACCAGATTTCAAATCTTGTTTGGCTTCATATGTTAAATTTCTTGCTAATTCCCATTTTTTCTAGCTTTAAGTGTTAATTCGTTGACAGATTTAAAAATCTCTTTTTCATCTTCATGTGGTAGATTGCCCTTGCCAGTTTTCAATTTTTTCATATGTATAGGTCTTATCCCCTGGCTTGGTACTAAATTTCCAAATTTATTGCGTACATCGATTCTTCCATACGAGTTCCAAATCCATTAGTATGCTTGAGTTATCCCATACTAAAATTCTAAAATTCACTGCATACGTCGATTCTTCTATACCAATCTCACTTAACATGCCAATTAACTTTATGTTTAAGTCTTCAAGTTTACTTTATAGATCCATTTAAGCCTAGCTTTATGTCTAGCACTATTATTAGTTTCGATTACCAATCTCTTTAAGCCTAGCTTTATGTCCAGCACTATTACTGGTTTGATTACTAGTTCCTTTAAGCCTAACTTTATGTCTAACACCATTACTGGATTTTATTACTGGTCCCTTCAAACCTAGTTTTACGTCTGGCATCATTATTGGTTTTGAATACCAGTCCTTTTAAGCCTAGCTTTACGTCAAGTACCATTACTGGTTTTGATTACTATTCCTTTCAAACCTAGCTTTACATTTAGCCCCATTATTGGTTTTGATTATCGGTCCCTTCAAGTCTAGCTTTTCGTCTAGCACCATTACTAGTTTTAATTATCGGTCCCTTCTAGCCTAACTTTATGTCTAGCAACATTACTGATTTTGATTACTAGTCCTTTTAAGCCTAACTTTGCGTTTAGCACCATTACTGGTTTCAATCCCTTTAAGCCTAGTTTTACGTCTAGCACCATTACTGGTTTTGATTACCAGTCCCTTTAAGCCTAACTTTACATCTAGTATCATTACTGGGTTTGATTACTAGTCCCTTTAAGCTTAGCTTTATGTCTAGCACCATTACTGGGTTTGATTACCATTCTCTTTAAGCCTAACTTTACATCTAACACCATTGTTGATTTTGATTACCAGTCCCCTTTAAGCATAACTTTACATTTAGCACCATTACTGGTTTTGCTTACCAGTCCTTTTAAGCCTAGCTTTGCGTTTAGCACCCTTATTAGTTTTGACTATTAGTTCTTTTAAGCCTAACTTTGTGTCTAGCACCATTACTAGTATTGACTACCAGCACATTTAAGCTCAGCTTTACGTCTAGCACCATTATTAGTTTCAAGGACTAGAACCCTAAATCCTCCCTTGCCAAACTCTAAATTACGATTTTCTCATTTATCTTACTCATAAACAAAATATGTGTTTTTCTTTCTTCACTTGTTCTTTATAGGTAAATTCGAAAACCTACTGGTTTTTCATTTTCCCATTAAGAAGCAAGTAAAGAGGGACAACTGTAAACACCCAATTTTGTCCAGTGTTTTATTTTTTTTATTATTATAAAAATTTTATTATTATTAATTACAAAAGTAAAAAAGAATTATGAAAGAAAGTGTATATTATTTCTAGCCTTACTTTATTTACAAAATGTGAAAAAGAAAATACAAAAATACAAAAGAAACAAAATTTAAATAAAAAACAAATCCAATTTCTTTTCTTCTTTTTGGTTAACACACTTATGCCACCTCTTTCTTCTTCACCCACTTTCTCTCTTTCTCTCAACACACTCACACCACATCTCTCTTCTTCACCCACTTTCTCTCTCTCTCTCTCTCTCTCTCTCTCTCTCTATTCTCTTATTCTCTTATTCTCTTTTTTTTTCTCTCTCCAATCTCACCCATTCTCTAATTTTCTACTCACTCCATCACCATCTCACCTAGCTGCACACCCATTCTGTTTTCTTTTCACTTCTCCCTCATACCATTTGATCTCTTCTTTTTTATTTAAATGCAATTCTGGGGGTTAAAAAGGGGGAGAGATAGATGGCAAAGAGGACATCCCTTTGATTGATTTTTTGGAGGAGCTTTGGAGAAGAGGAATTTCTTTTGATAAGAAGAAGCTATGCTTCATGCTTGGGGATCATATGAGAAGTATGCATGGGGCCAAGACGAATGAGAAGTGTAAGCAAGGGAGGGGGGGAGTTGGCTCTCATAATCATCAAAGAGGTAGCCATCTTTTCATCCTTAGTTGATTTCTTTTCCTTCCAACTTTCTTTTTTGTTTATTTTTTTTATAACAATGATGTGTAAATTTCTTGTCCAAGATTTTTTTTGGAGGGATCCATGAGCAAAAGAGTATCTGTTTGTCTCAAATCGGACTATGTTAATTTTTTTAAAATATTTTATTATTTCAGTTAATTTTTTTGTTTTTATTTTTAATGTGTTTTTTATTATTTCTGTGTTTTTTTTGTTTTTTAATATGTTTCCACTATTTCTATTTTTATTTTTAATATGTTATTATTATTATTATTATTTTTTGTTTATGTTTATGTTTTTTTAATTTTTTTTACTATTTATGTTTTTGTTTTTAATCTATTTTTATCATTTCTAATTTTGTTTTTTTAATCTGTTTTTACTATTTCTAGTGTTATTTTTAATTTGTTTTTTAATTATTATTTCTGGTTTTTTTTATTAATTTTTGGTTGCTATATTTTCATTTGTTGTTTTTAAGTTATATTCTAATTGTTGTCTTATTTTATTTGTTGTTAAAATAGATTCTCGTTGCTTTTTTTTATTTGTTATTTTTAAAATAGATTTTGACCCAAATATTTTTAATAATTTTATTTTGATCCCATTATTATCAGAAATTTCATTTTGACCTCAATATTTTCAAAAAATTTATTTTGGCACTAATACTTTCAAAAATTCCATTTTGGCCCCAAGCATTGCATAAGATTTTAGTTTTGTCCCAAAGCTTTTGGAAATTGCATTTTGACCAAGAGTAACAAACTTCTTATTTAATATTATGTGGAAAATTATTCTTTCATTTTATTGAGCTTTATGTGAAAATTCATTTTTTCATGTTGTTTCATTTCTTTCAAACATTATGTGAATAATTGTTCTCCCATTTTGTTAAGCTTTATGTAAAAATTTATTTTCCTATATTGTCTTATATTCATCATAATTAATATGTAGAGAATTGTTATTTCATTTTGTCAGGCTTTTAGTAGATATTTATCTTCCCCAAAGTCCTAGCGCTTTTAAAGCTTTAGGTAGAGATACATACTCCCAGATGTCTTAATTTCCATAGGCTTTATTGGAGGTATATACTCTCCGGTGTCCTAATCCATTTTTCAAGCTTTAAGTGAAAGTTTAACTTTCCCTAATGTACTAACTTTCCTAGGCAAGAGATCATACATCTCACTTAATGAATTTATCAAACTATTTTGAACTACGTTGACCTTGATCTATTTTACGGTACATAGACACTTACTTGGTAAGGTATGTCTGGTTCTTTTTTTTTAATCTTTGTCCATTATTATGGTAATAAAATAGGGGGTAATCTTAATACATTACATTTTTTAACTACAAACAATTTAGGGTAACTATCCTTAGAGATGGACATTGTGGGGTGCCTAACACCTTCCCCACATGCAATCAGACTCCTGAACCTTTCCTTCATTTCCAAGGGCTAGTTTTTTTTTTCTTTTTTTAAGGATCTCAATTATCATTTTAATTAATTGGTAGCGACTCCCTTTTTCCTCACATTTTCTTTTACGCGAAGTCATAAAATGATGGTTTTTCATCGGCTATCACGTTGTGACATAAAGTCAACTTTTAACCTTTGTCTTGTTTAACATCCCCTCGCAAGCTTATTGGATGATGAAGGACAGCAAGCTTGGTTCTGAAATTGAGGAAGCCTTGAGTAAATATGACTTTAGTGAGGGGGTCAGCTAATTGATCTTTAGATGAAACATGCTTGACCTGAAGAGCACCACCGAGGACCTTGTTACATACAAAGTGTTGGTTAATTTTGTTTGTTTGGTGTGTTCATGGAGAACGAACGGGGTTGGCCGAGAGGGGCAAGGGTGCTAATGTAGTCACAAATGATCACTGGTGGAAGAGAGTAGTTGATGACAATTTCAGTGCTTAGCTCAGCTCCACCATTGGCTTAGCTTTATACTCAGATTCGATGCTCGATCAAAGATCACTTTCTATTTCGTCGATGACCACGAGACAAGGTTGGAGATGAGAAACACGCAGTAAGCTCTTGTGCTGCGTCTATCATCTGGACAACTTACCCAGTCAGTATCTGTGTAGTAAGTATGGCAGGCAGAGGGAGTGGCACTAAAAGAGAGGCAATATGAGAGTGAGCCTTGAAGGTAGCACGGGATTTGTTTGATGGCCTGAAAATGAACAATGGTAGGGGAGTGGAGAAATTGGCATACTTTGTTGACGATGAAACTAATGTCAGGTCTCGTGAGAGTGCAATATTGCAATGCACCCACGATGTTTCTATAAGTAGTGGCATCAGTAAGGGGTTCACCATTATGAATGGATAGATGGTTGTTAGTCGCCATAGGAGTTGCGGTGGGTTTGCACTGGCTCTTGTTCGCTATGTGAAGTAATTCCTGAATATATTTCTTTAAGCATCAATGGAGGGAATTAGGACCTTGTGTGATTTAAATACCGAGAAAGTAAGATAGCTCTCTAAGGTACTTCAAGGAAACTTAGTTGTTTAGAGCTTTGTGGAGAAATCAGAGCCAATGATGATGATATTGTTAACATAGATCATAATGATGACTATGGAAGAAGTGGTGCGTTTGAAGAACATGGAGGCATCAGACTTAGAATTGATGAATTCCCATTATCGTATGCACTGGCTGAGTTTAAGATACCAATCGCAGGGGATCTGTTTCAGGCCATAAATGGCCTTGTGGAGCTTACAAACATAGGAGGGATAGGTGACGTCCTCGTAACTAGGAGATAGATTCATGAAGATCGTTAGTGAGTTCGCCATTAAGGAATACATTGTGGATGTCCAGTTGCCTAATGGGTTATCCATAGTTAACGACTAAGGCAAGGACGATTCGAATGGTAGTATGGTTGATGACAGGGTTGAAGGTCTCTACATAGTTAAGCCTGTAAGTTTGGTGAAAGTCCTTAGTGATGAGGTGAGCTTTACACCATTCCAAGGAAACATCATAGTTGAGTTTGACTTTGTACACCCAACAGCAGCCTATTATCTTCGCATCTGCTGGTCTAGGGACAAGAGTCCATGTTTGATTTTGAATCAAGGCACTAAATTCTTAATCCATGGCATGCTTCCACTATGATATTTGTAAGGAAACATAGTGGCTTGGGGGTTCAGATATTGGTTAGTGCAGTGTGGTCGAGGAGATATATAAGCTTTGGGTTTATGAATGCCAACCTTGGAGCAACTTACCATAGGGTGGAGGTTGATAGTTTCAGTTTGTGTGATTGGGGTTGAGTTATTGGTAATGGAAGGAGAGAAATAGAAGTGCGTTTTGTCGCAAATGCATCATTGGAGATGTAGGTACAGTTTGTAGAGGGATCGAAGCACAAGTAATCCTTATGATGGGCAGTATGGCCTAAGAAAATGCAGTGTTTGGATTGGTACTCAAGTTTATGTTTGTTATAGGGCACAGTAAGGGAAAACATGAGCACCCAAAGACTTTAAGCGAGTTATGTTTTGGTTAAAGTTTGTAAAGAGATTGAAAATGGCTCTTGAAGGCTAAGGTTTTGGTCGGTGATCTGGGATAATCCTAGCATGAGCATTGCATTCTATGGTCACCGCACGTTAGAGGCACATTAACCCATCACCAGTAAAGAATTCAACATTACCCACTACAGTGGAGAGAGAATGAGTGGTTTCTTAGATACGGTTTTTTAGTATTACCCATAAGGGGATTATATGCAAAGTGGGGTAAGCCCACATGTGATCCATATTGTGGGTTCTATATATAGAACTTGAGAATAGATAGGGGAAGGAGGAGGAGAAAACTGAAGTTGTATGAAAGTTATGTATTTGCTTCTTTTCAAAGAAATGAAATACTGTCATTGTTCCCTTTTTGTCTTCTCATTTTAGTGAAAATTCAGTCTCTTTTAATTTCAACATATTGTAGTTTGAGTTAATTCAGATCAGGGGGGAGTCAATTGATTAGGAAGACGGCTTCACTAATGGAGGAGTTAAAGAAGGATTGGGGCAAGTTTAAATGCATGAGAAGGGAGAGACCTCAATGAGGTGTCTATTTTTGCAGTCGACACGACCATTCTGGTGAAGTGTATGCCATGGTAGAGGAATAGTTGGTGAAGGGCCCGAAACTGCCACCCCAATCGGATATAACTTGTTTGATTTTAATATTGAATTGAGTTAGGATGAGTTCATGAAATTGGTTGAAGGTGTGATAGGTTTAATCCTTAGCGGTAAGAAAGTAGATCCAAGTGAAGTGAGTATAGTCATCTATAAACAGCAACGCGTATTTGGCCCCAATTATAGATTTAACAAGGGCAAGGCCCTAAAGGTCCATATGAATTAAGTCATAGGGATGACGAGCATAACATGTTAATATAGAGGATGACATCTTGTGATTTTTAGATTTGAGACAAGTATGACAAACAGAACCATCGTTCATAATAGAGGGAAGTTTACAACTTGATAGAAATTTAAAGACAACATCACATGTAGGTTGGCTTAATCTAGCATGCCAGAGATCCCCAGTAGCTTTTTGACAAACAAAAGTGAAGATTGGTGAAGTTCTAGTGCTTGGAGAGTCAGCAACAGCAAGAGCAGGGGAGATTTTGTAGAGATCGTTTTCATGTAGACCTTGGAGCAGAGTGGTGTTCGTTTGTTGATCCTTAACAAAGAAAAAAGATGGGCGAAATTCAACATAAGCATTGTTATTGAAGCACAATTTAGAGACACTAATCAGATTGTTTGAGACTTGGGGATTGATTAAGATGTTCTTAAGAGAGAAGGGTTTAGAGAGAGAAAGTAAGACTATTTTTCCAACATGAGAGATATGCATGAATTTATCGTTACCAAGTTTAACACATGCATTACCTTGATAGGGAGTGGCTAAGGAAAGGTTATGCATGGAGGGGGGGAGGTTGTGGGTGCCTCCTCAGTGGAGAAGCCATTCCTTAGTTGGGGCACTTATAGAGTAGGGAGAGGAGGGAAAGTTTGAAGAAGACTCTATAAGGGAGAGTTAATGCTGGTGGACTTGGGCTCTTGGATTTGGGTTAGGTGAGGCCATTTGTGTTTGGGCCATTTAGCTTGGGGTTGGTAGTCAGGATTCATGCGGTGGTAGCATTTGTTAGCAGCATGGTCAGGTTTGAAATAGATTTGGCAGTAGATTTTGGGTATGTTGGACTTGGAAGTCCATTGTTGGTTAGAGGTAGGTGCTTTGCCTAGAAGACTAGACTAGCTCATGGATGATTGGCTGTTGTTTGTTGGGTTCTAGGATGGTACTGAGTAGGGGTCCAGTTTTTATACTTCTGAGTTTTTCTTGGAGTGAAGAGTAGTTTGGTGAGCTTGATATTCTTCCAAAGGAGTATAAAAAAAAATTCTTGCAAAAGATGTTGTCATTATTAAGTATAATAGTAAGAAGGGTCATTCTGAGGATTGTTCTTAATTAATATATTATTGACTCAAACATAATAAATAATAAAATATGGGGGGATTTGAAATTGAATTAAGTTGCAAACTAAGTGAAATTAAAAAAATTATAAATTGCAAAATCAGAAATTGGAACTTTGAAATAGGGTGAGAAACATGGTTAAGAAATCATTCTCCACCTCTAGACATGAACATACCAATAATTAGAATTTGTCTTTCACTTTCTTTTAAAACTAACAACCTTAAGATAATCATAAACTCGACTATCTTGATCTTTCCTTACTGTGCCGTTAAACAAAACAAGCTCTTCACTTAATCTTTTTCCATTAAATAACGTAGAACAAACTCTCTAAACTTAATTTAATGAAAGCAATCAATTAAGAAAGATAGGTTGATCCAAGAAACAAACACATAAGCTCGGTTCATTTATCTTGTGTGATATTCTCCATGCAATCTTCTAAAAATATCCTATAATCATTTATCACAACTGCTACTTGTAAATAAAAAATTACGGATCAAAACTCCTAACTTAGAAATCATGCTCATTTAATTGCACACTAGAATAAACAAAATAACAATCTTTATTAAATCATGCTCATTAATTGCACACTAGAATAAACAAAATAACAATCTTTATTAACAATAAAATAGAAGAACATCAACAATCTCAATTGAAAGATGAAATTTAATCCCTAAAATTTAACCAAAATTCATGTCTAGGGCTTTGATATTGCCCTTAACCAAAAAGAAACTTGGCCACACATATTTAGTGGTTGGGGATTGCTATGGTAGCTTCTCCTTCCTTTGCTCCTTTCTCTATTTCTTTGTCTTTTTTCAATGTTCCAGCGGCTTTGAATCTCCCCCTAAATTATAGCAAAATCCTCATATTTAAATTCAGAATAGAATCCGTGTTGTAGTAGGTAATTGCTATTTTCCTATTTCATGAGTGCTCCCATTTGTTGACTCCTCTTTAATTCCAACGTTTTGCCCAAAAAAAGGATCCCCTCATTCTTGCAATTTAGTTTAGCTACTGCGTTTTGTTTCCAAAATTGCTAATTTGACTATTTTTATTTCCATTTTACTCTTTTGCTTCCAAAATTCCTACAAACACAAAAGAGTAATAAATACTAAAAATTATCAAGAACTAATAAGTAAATATAGAGAAATTTAAATAAAAAATATGTAAAATTATGCACTTATCAAATTTCCCCACACTTACTTTTTACTAGTCCTCGAGCAAAACTAAAATGAAAAGAAAAAATAAAAAATAAAAAATAAAAACACTAACCACTAACCTTCCAACATTTTATCTCAAAGAACAGTAAGAGATTATGACCTTGATTTCAAACAAGCATTATACAGGATATATAATTATTCAAAACTTGAAACATTTCTATAATAATCATACTCAAGTGTGTGTGTGATACAATCAATGTTAAGGATGATTATGCTATGCTTGCTTTGGAGAAATAAAAACTTCATAAACCTCACAAGGAAAACCACTCAAATTCTGGTTGTAAAGAGTCAAACACCATAAGCTTTCTCTTTGGCACAACTCTGAAGGCACCACCCAAAATCAAAAGGTCTTCAAGGGTAGTGGCTAAAAAAAGTGAAGGAATGGATGTAACAATAGTTCTAAAAACTTCATGGAGCAAGAGACATAAATGAGATCTTTAGGGAATATTTCTTAAAACTCAAACCAACTAATTAAGAACATAAGCCAAGTATTATTGTATTGGGTTTTTGCTTCATTCTATCCAACTTTGTAACAACGAGGAAAATAATTGAAACTCAAGATATGATACTTTATTATCTTTTTCTTTTATTCCTTTTTTATTCTTTTTCTTTTCAAAACACAATAAAATAACAACCTCTCTTGGGCTATCTATCACATAGAAAAAATTTTCCACAACCCTCAGTTTTTGTTTGAAGTAAGTCTCTTCATTGTAGCTCTAATTCATTTTTAGAACAAGGATAAGGATAACTACAATGTGGCTTGGTGAGGATATGTGGTTAACAAAGAAAAGGCTCACGTGAAGGCTCCAAAAATAGCTTACTAGGGGGATGTTCTTTTGAGAACATTAATGTGCACATGTTGATTTGGCCATGGTGGAAAGAATTATAATGCCTTAATCATATTTCAATAGATACTCCATCAGTCTATTGCCTTGAGAAACTTACAAGAAAGTTTTATCATTAAACTTACATGTAGAGCTCAAGTAATTATCAAAGTGAGTGTATGAAAATTTTTACTTATCCTAACATGCTTGGTTCTGTACTGAATAACATGACTTTTGTGAATAAATATTTAAGCATAATTATCATAGAAACACATCAACCAAAGAATAACATCAAGATCCTAAGCAATGATCATCATCAATCTAAGCAATAACATTAAAGCTCAATTCTCATCATGGTTGTTGGAGGGTATCCTAAGACATGAAAACAAATAAATAAAAACCAACAAAACAACAAAAAGAAAGAGAAAGAAACAGAAACAGGAAAAATAACGAAAAAAAATGACAATAAAAAAATAGAAACAAATAAATAGAACAAATAAAGAAAAAGAAAATAGAAACAGTATAATAGCAACAACAAAATAGCAACGAAACAGAAAAACAGCATAATAGAAAAAAAGAAAAGAAAAGAAAAAAATAGAAAAATAGAAATTTTGTAATCCTTCCCCCACACTTACTATATACATTGTCCTCAATGTAAATTAATGCATCTAAATGAAAAGAAAAAATGTAGAGGAAAAGAGAAAAACATGAAAATAAAATACTAAAAACAAAATTGAAAAAAACAAAGAATGATAGTAAGAAAAAGCAAATCTGAATTTTTTTCAGTGTGCTCTCCCAATTTTGGGTTGCCTCCTAAGAAATTCTTGGTTTAATGTCCTCAGCTTAACTTACACCCATTTCATTCATCAAGGGATGCATAGATCACTTGGATGCCTTGTTGCTTCAAAGAAGTTGAAGCTTATGACCTCACCATCAAATTCCATGCTTAAGGTCCCTTTATGCACATAAATTTTAGTTTGGGCAAGTTTCATGAATGGCTTCCCTAAGAGCAGTGGTGTTGGGCTAGAAGATGATTCATCCTCCATCTCAAGCATATATAAATCCATAGGGAAAACTAGTTTATTCACCTACACTAAAACATCTTCCAAAACTCCTTTTAGATAAACATTAGATTAATTAGCAAGTTCAATAATTATACCAGTTTCCTTAAGTGGACCAAGATTTAAGGAAGTATAAATTGAATAAGGCATAAAATTAAGGGATGCTCCTAAATCTAGCATAACTCCTTCAAACCTTGTACTACCAATTGTGTAGGGTATGGTGAAACTTCTGGGATCTTTACATTTTGGTGGGACCTTTCTTTGCAAAATAACAGAAATATCTTCCCCCATACTTATCACTTCATCTACCCTTAGCTTGCATTTGGTGGCACACAACCCTTTTAGGAACTTTACGTAACGTGATATTTACTTGATGGCATCCAAAATAGGTATCTTCACTTGGACCTTTCTCAAGGTTTCCAAAATTCCTTTTTCATGCTTCTCCTTCTCAGATTTTACAAACCTATTTGGAAAAAGTGGACAAGGAACATTAGTAGAAATAGGAACCTTTGAATTTACCTTAGGCATTGAAGAGCTCTCAATATGGATCATGGATTTCTTCTCTCTTTTTGGTGCATCCTCAAGTTTTTTCTCACTCTTCAAGGTGTAAACACTGGATTTTGTCCAGTACAAAAAAATAATAACAGAAAGTAAAAATATTACAGAAAATGAAAAAAAATGAAAGATAAGAAAAATAAAAAATAAAAAATAATTATTACTTAAAACAAAAAAAAAAAGAGAAGAAAAGTAAAGAAAAGTAAAAAGAAAAAGGAAACAGGAAAAAAAAAGCTCAACCCAATGTCCCGCAACCCGAATCCAACTCTCATTTTACTCAGCTTTCACGGAACCTTCTTTCCCCAAATCCTACCCTGCACGCTACCCCTATTCTGCTCTCTGCACAACGCATAACCCCCCCAGCGTAGGATTCTTTTCCCAATTTGTTTCTTTGCCTTCACCTGGCAGTGAACCATCCCTTTCATCCACCTCACAAACCATTCCACACCAGTCTTTGCAAACCACTCTTCGCTACCCACACTCCTCTCTTCCCCAAACCTCTCTGCAATCACCCATTCCCTCTGCTAAGTAACCATCACTCTGCGAAAATCCCCCTCTCCCCGTAAGGTCTCTTCTTCCAGCTACTTCACCTCTCCTACTCGGCACTTCTCTAAACCCACGCCTCTGCACACTCTCGTCTCTTTTCTCCACCTCTACAACGTCCCTTCCTCTCTGCACTCCTGTGTTTCTCAGCACCACATCTCTGCACACCTTTGGCCATGCGCAACAAAGCCACCCTTGTTCACAGAATTTAATCTGGGATGGCAGGATTTCATTTTTTGATAGTTATAAATCTGGGGAAGCGAAGAAGAAAAGGGGACGGACAGGAAAAAAAAGGTGAATCAGTGGGGTTTAGGATTTTTTCGAGGGCTTTGATAGGGATTTTGATTTTGCCATCATGGAGATGAGTGAAGAGATTCCAGTGATTTAAATTTTGAGAGAGCTTCACGGAGGTCTCGAATCAAGAAGAAACCAGGCGAGTATTAGATTTTTTTTTTTTTTGCGTTAAAGAAGGTAAGGTTTCATTCTGAAAGGGGTTTGTTTGTCTGCTTGCTATTGGGTTATCAGTTCAGTTTTACTTGTGTTAGTTCCATCTCCTAGCCAATAATATCTCAAACCATCTTACTGATATTGTTTGTATGGTTTAGGGTCACATTTAGCCTAAGATGGTTCATTTTGACAGTTTTGAGGTTTCTATTGATCTAATTTGAATATGTTGATTGGGTTCATTTTAAACTTGCTAAAACTGGTATTCTGGAGGTGTTGATGCTGACTTAATCAAATATAACATGTATATTCTTTTTGAGTAATGAATTATGCTAATGTTGGTTGTTATAAATATATTGGGTTGCTATTAATGTATCCAAATACCCAAATTTGTATAAGCTAGTTGTTTTGCATATTGAATATGAATGATATTGGTCCAAATGCTGATTAAGTACTCGATTTTCAAATAAATTGTTAAGAGGTTCAAGTTGGTTGCTCTTAGATAGGGTGAAACCAATTTCTCTTTGGGTCTAAAAAGTCGTTCATTTCTTAAAACATAAATTTGTTTAAAATTCGTGTATATATTGGGTTAGAAGTTATAATTCACTCCTAATATACCTCGACCATGTTCAGAATAAAAGAAAAATGCTTAATTCATAATTTTGTTATTTAAAAGATGGTTGCATACATATTAGTGTAATTTAAATTCATGGCTCATACGGTGTATCCCAAGGACTCGGGTCCTTTGGTCTAAGTACGGTATTATGCTGTGTTTCTTTTAGATTTAAAAGTGGTGCACTTCATCGGATATCTACATGACTGAGTCTTTTGTATGGAATAGTTGTAATTTTCTTTACTATTTCATTCATCTTTCGCTTCTGTGGGGTATAGGTTTTACCTATTTGTGGTTTTGGTATTGTGTGGTTTGATAAGGGATTTGTTCTGGTTTTACCAAACACCAAGTTAATTAGTCATTGCACTCAAACTCTTTTCTTAAAGGTAATAAAAAGAGTAGCAATGAACAAAAGGCTCGAATGGCCAAAGTGAAATACCCCTCGAATTAGAGCTTTGGAGTTCAACGTCCTTGGAACAACTTAAAGGTTCTAAAGGCCCATCAACAAAAGCTAAAATTTAAATATGGGGTCCAAGGCCCATTGAGATTGAAAAAGAAAAGGGGCTTCAAAAAAGGCTTATCGAAATTAGGGGTCTAAAAGACATTAAATATTTTGTGGGGGTCTAAAAAGTTAGTTTCAAATTCATTTTGATCCCTAGACTTTACAAATTTCAAAATTTGCTGTTCCAAAGCTTCTAAAAGGTGGTAAAATTCAACACTAGGATTCCTTAATTCCAAACATTATGTGGGGAAATACTCTCTCATTTTTGTCAAGCTATGTGGAAATTCATTTCCCATACTGTCTTCATTTCTTTGAACATTATGGGGGAAAATATTCTTCCTTTTTGTTTAAGCTGTATGTGAAAATTCATTTTCTCATATTGTCTTATTTCTTCCAAACATTATGTAGAGAATTAATCTCTCATTTTGTTGGACTTTATGTGGAAACCCAATTTCCCATATTGTTTTAATCATATTTTAGGGCAATTTTTAATCAAATTAACTTGAACTACGTGGACCTTAATCCCGTAAGGGTACATAGGCATTTACAAAGTAAGACAGGTCCAATTTTCTCATTTCTTTATTTCTCTCTAAAAATTAAAATAATACAAGGGGTAATTCAAAAAATAATTTTAAAGGACAAACGATTTAGGATAACTATCCTTAGGGATAGACGTTGTGAGGTGCCTAACACCTTCCTCACGAGTAATTAGACTCCCGAACCCATCATCTGGTTTCAAAGGCTAGTTTTTGATTTTTTTTAAAGGATCTGAATTATCCTTATAATTAATTGGTGGCGACTCCAATTTTTATCTCTGTATTTTTTCTCCTTTTGTCGCCTCATTGCCATGTCGATTGAACAATCTAATATTGAGAGCATTTAGAGGCTAGAGGGTCGGATTGAACAAATTCAGGATCAATTGACCAAGCTCACGAATCTCATGGATAACAATATGAGGGAGGAGAGTATAGCCCATCCTCATCCAGGAGTACTCCATTTTGGCCACACCTCTGGTATCCCTATGATGGCCAATGTCGTGCCTCCACTACAAACGGGTGTTAGTCCTCCGGTCGAGGAACGAAATGTTGTGAATGGAATATCTGAAGGGTGTAGTTATGGCCAAACACCGCTCGTACCATCCGAGTCAGCGCAAGAAAAGAGGGTCCTGTACCAAGTTCTTATATTAGAAGAGAAAATGAGAGCAATACAGGGACATGGTTCATTTGAAATAATCAGTGCAAAGGAACTGAGGTTAACTCCTCAAGTGAATATCCTGAAGCACTTTAAAGTCCCAAAATTTGAAAAGTATGATAGGACCATGAACCCCCAATTCCATTTGAGGTCCTATTGTACAGAGATTGTGATGGCAGGAGACTATAAGAAGCTATTACTAAACTTTTTTCATAAAAGTCTCACTAGGGCAGTGTTTCAATGGTACATGCTATTGGATCATTCTCGGGTTAATAGGTAGGAAGATCTGGCAGATGCTTTTCTTAGGCATTATCAATTTAATTTGGATACTGCTCCTACCGGGGAACAATTGCAAGTCATTCAGAAGAAGGATAAAGAGACCTTTAAGGAGTACGCACAAAGATAGAAGGCACTGATAGCTAAGGTTCAACCACCAATGATGAATACCGAGACTTGTTCCTATTTTTTAGGAATGCTGGAAGCTCCCTATATTGGCCTCATGACGGGAAGTGCCTTCAAAGATTATTCTGACCTCATCAAAGCAGGAGAAAGAATAGAAGTATTGATAAGGGCTGGAAAGATACCAGTCAAGAATGATGAGCTTGCAAAGCAGAGGTAAAAGAAAGATTTCTTTTAGAAAAAAGAGCCAGAAGTGGGCCATATTCAAGCGCCAATGCAAAGGCCAAATTCTCTGCGCAATCAATCAACCAGAAATACCGAATCATTTTTAAACTTTCAAATGTCAAACATCGAGCTTTACGATAAGTTATTTGATGTTTGTGCCATAAGCCTATTATCAGTTGAGCCATTCCAGCCACCTTACCCATCTTGGTATGACTCTAATACCTAATGCGCATATCACTTTGGTATTACTGGTCACACAATAGAGAATTGCAAGGCATTTAGTAAGCAAGTTGTGAACTTGCTTGAGCACGGGGCCATCACACTGTATCAGAATGGCCTAAGTATCAATACTAATCCTTTGCTTTGCCATGAAGGAGATGGTTCAGTCAATTCCATCATGAGGGATGATGAGAAGTAAGACTGTCAAATTAGGCTGGATCAAGGAAGCCAGTTTCTCGATTGCTGTAATGCAAAGTAATTCACAATATTTACACTTTTTAGTCTATTTAATTCAAGTCTTGACTCATCTGGCTGAAGTCCAAGGCCAGTTGATTCTTTAAGCATGGACCCTATCTTATCATTCGAATAAAAATTTGCAATTCAATATGTTGCTCAGTTCTTTGTTCTGGATTTAAATACTCATATTTGTCTTAATAACTCCCTCATTTAGGGAAATCATTCTCTCAATTTTCTCACAATCTGGAGATTTAATGTCCGCTTGTTGATTCTCATGTTGAAATGGATATGAAAGTTTGTGCCTTCGAGAAAAAGCATAATGAGAATGGGAAAATTACTTGAGTCACTAGAAAAGTGATAAGTCCTAACAATGTGGGAAATGAAATTATAAATTTGGCAAAAAGAAAAAAGAAAAAGAAGTGGCTCAGAATCATTATTTCAAGCAGAAGAAAAAAAAATGCAAAAGCTGAACTAATGATTTCTAATTTAGTCAAAAAGGATAAAAGAAGAAAGACCCGCTAAGTTGAAAATTCAAAAGGACGGCTTAGGCAAAAGTTAGGGTTCAGTTCAAAGAAACCTGTGCTCAAAAGAAATCGGGTGATTAAGCAAAATTTGAAATCTGAACATTAATGTAAGAAATTGCAACTGGGGCATTTTTGTTGTAAGATTTCAACATTGTGTTTCTGTCAAAGGATACAGAGTCCGTATCGGTTACAATATAAGAATCAATGCCGATGGATGCTGAAAAACTCCAACTGGGGCAAATTTCTGTAACCCTCTTTGTTTGGCTTGTCATATCATTTGTTCAATAAGGAAAATTGTTCATCTAACAAATTTTTCAGGGATTTTATGATCCCATTCTTTTCTGCCACTTCTTTTAATAAGAGAGGTCTGTTCATATAACAGGCTCCAAGGATTTTGTAATCTTTTTGCAATGCTGTTAAACTTCTTCTTAATAATCAAGCTGGGGCAATATTTTATTGTCTCCAGAGCTTCAATCTGTTGTATAAGGGTTTTATTGTCCCTTGCTTTAATAAAAGAAGTCTATTCGTCTAATAGATTTCTTCTTCAATTTATTCATGGGATAAGATCTGAGTGGATTAATAAAGACTGAATTGAACATCACTTCTTAGTGTTTCACTGTTAATCAGTTTTGCATTACAGAAATCAAGAACAAATTACTTGATGTGATCTGAACCGATAGCAATATGTTTTTGAAGACTCAATGCTTATCTTCGAAAACAATGATTTACTGAATATAGAAATTAAAAAAAAAAGAAGAAAGATTAAAAATAAAAAAAGAAAAAAAGAGAAAAAGAAAACGCCCACTGAGTTGAAAACCCGAAAGGGCGACTTAGGCAAAAGTTAGAGTATCAAATTGAAAGAGGTCTGTAACCAAAGAGTTTGGACATTCAAGCAAAAGTTTGACATTGAAACAATGAGAAATTGAAATTGGGGTAAATTTTTAAAATATTGCTACCCACAACAAGCTTTTGTCAAATGGCACCTAATACATATTGATTGCAGTATAAGAATTAAGCACTGCACACGCTGAAGAGCTTAAACTAGGGCAACATTTTTATTATCTTCGCATTTTGCCATCCTATTCAAACAAGGGGCAAGTTACTTGACATGGTTTCGACCACTCAAGGCTTTTTGGAAAGAAGCAGGTCATTGGGAAAAGGTAATTCCTATGATTCAACTAGACAGGCAGTTTAAAAATAAGGAACCAACTCTTGAGAGATAGAACGGTTTGGTTGAGTCTTCCTTGGAAGTGCAAGGTACATTTTCAAAATGCTTGCTTTATTTCAAAAAAAAAAAATTGAATTGAGGTTGCATCACATGCTTCATTTGAAAACCCTGGCAGTGTGAGGTTTGTCCCTGACCTTGTTTAATAGAAAAATAATGCTTACATCATTTTTTGAAATTCTTGCATTTGAGGTTTTGTCCCCTTACCCGATTCCATTCTTAGAGATAGGATTTCTTTTCCTTACCTCTTTATTAAATTTCAAAATTCACTGCGTACGTTAATTCTCTCCGTACCAGTTTTCAGTTATTTAGTATGATGAGTTGTTCCATAGTAAATTTCAAAAGTATGCTGTGTATGATGAGTTATTCCGTATCAGTTTTCAGAGTTTTTAGTATGATGAAAATGTTCCATTCTAAACTCTCAAGATTTACTGTGTACGCCAATTTTTTCATACCAATTTCTAGGTTATTTAGTGTGATGAAATATTCCATGCTAAATGCCTAAATTTTCAAATTTACTGTGTACACCAATTCTTTTCGTACCAGTTTCTGGGTTATTTGATATGATGAAAATATTCCATATTAAATTCCCAAATTCACTGCGTACGTCAATTCTTTCATACTAGTTTCAGAGTTTTTAGTACAATGAAAATGTTCCATGCTAAACTCTCAAGATTTATTGTGTACGCCAATTCTCTCATACTAGTTTTCAGGTTATTTAGTATGATGAAATATTCCATGCTAAATGCCTAAAGTTCCAAATTTTGCTACGTACGACGAGTTATTCCGTACCAGTTTCAGTTATTTAGTACGACGATTTATTCGGTACTAAATTTCAAAATTTCGCTGCGTATGACGAGTTATTCCGTACCAGTTTTAGTTATTTAGTACGACAAATAATTTCGTACTAAATTTCAAATTTACTGTGTACACCAATTTTCTTGTACTAGTTTCTGAATTATTTAATACAATGAAAATATTCTGTATTAAATTCTCAAATTTCACTGCGCACGCTAATTCTCCCGTACCGGTTTCCAAGTTGTGCAACATGATGATTTATTCCATGCTAAATTTCTAAAATTAGCTGTGTACGTTAATTTTCTCGTACCAGCTTTCGGGTTATTTAATACGATGAAAATATTTCATATTAAATTCTCAAACTTCGTTGCATACATCAATTTTTCCATACCAGTTTTCAAGTCATTTAGTATGACGATTTATTCGGTGCTAAATTTTCAAATTTGGCTGTGTGCATCAATTTTTCTGTACAAGTTTTCTAGGTTATTTAGTATGATGGAAATATTTCATACTGAATTTCTAACTTCCTGATTCACATTTCCCCATGGCCTCAATCGAGGTATCCCTTGCCATTTTAATGTGTTTCTGGACAAAATGTGTATTCTGTCTTTACTTGTTCTTTAAAGGAAAATCTAAAAAATTACTGATCATTCATCTTTCTCATCAATAATCAAGTAAAAAGGGGCAACTGTAAATACTGGATTTTGTCTAACACAAAAAAAATAATGACAAAAAAATAATAATAACAAAAAATATTAATATTAATAATATTAATAATAAAAATAATACATAAAATGAAAAAAAATGATAGATAAGAAAAATAAAATAAAATAATTATTAATTAAAACAAAAAAAAAAGAAAAAGGAAACAGGAAACAGGAAACAGGAAAAAAAAAAACCAACCCAATGTCCCACAACTCAAGCCCAATCCGGTCCAACCCGCAACCCGGATCCAACTCTCATTTTGCTCAGCTTTCACGGGACCTTTTTTCCCCAAATCCTTCCCTGCACACTACCTATGTTTTGCTCTATGCACAACGCATAACACCCCCAGCATAGGATTCCTTTCCTAATTTGTTCCTCTGCCTTCACCTAGCCGCGAGCCATCCCTTTCATCCACATCGCAAACCATTCCACGCCAGTCTCTGCAAACCACTCTTCACTACCCACACTCCTCTCTTCCCCAAACCTCTCTGCAATCACCCATTCCCTCAGCTAAGTTACCATCACTTTGCGAAAATCCCCCTCTCCTCGTAAGGTCTCTTCTTCCAGCTACTTCACCTCACTTACTCGGAACTTCTCTGAACCCAAGCCTCTGCACACTCTTGTCTATTTTCTCCACCTCTGCAACGTCCCTTTCCCTCTGCACTCCTGCGTTTCTCTGCACCACACCTCTATACACCTTCGGCTATGCGCGACGAAGCCACCATCATTCACGGGATTTGATTTGGGATGGCAGGATTTCATTTTTTGATAGTTATAAATTTGGGGAAGCGAAGAAGAAAAGGGGACAGACGGGAAAAAAAGGTGAATCAGTGGGGTTTGGGATTTTTTCGAGGGCTTTGACGAGGATTTTGATTTTGCCTTCATGGAGATGAGTGAAGAGATTCCAGCGATTTAAATTTTGAGAGAGCGTCACGGAGGTCTCGAATCAAGAAGAAACCAGGCGAGCATTAGAGTTTTTTTTTTGCGTTAAAGATGGTAAGGTTTCATTCTGAAAGGGGTTTGCTTATCTACTTGCTATCGGGTTATCAGTTCAGTTTTACTTATGTTATTTCCATCTCCTAGCCAATAATATCTCAAACCATCTTACTGATATTGTTTGTATAGTTTAGGGTCACATTTAGCCTAAGATGGTTCATTTTGACAGTTTTGAGGTTTCTATTGATCTAATTTGAATATGTTGATTGGGTTCATTTTAAACTTGCTAAAACTGGTATTCTGGAGGTGTTGATGCTGACTTAATCAAATATAACATGTATATTCTTTTTGAGTAATGAATTATGCTAATGTTGGTTGTTATAAATATATTGGGTTGCTATTAATGTATCCAAATACCCAAATTTGTATAAGCTAGTTGTTTTGCATATTGAATATGAATGATATTGGTCCAAATGCTGATTAAGTACTCGATTTTCAAATAAATTGTTAAGAGGTTCAAGTTGGTTGCTCTTAGATAGGGTGAAACCAATTTCTCTTTGGGTCTAAAAAGTCGTTCATTTCTTAAAACATAAATTTGTTTAAAATTCGTGTATATATTGGGTTAGAAGTTATAATTCACTCCTAATATACCTCGACCATGTTCAGAATAAAAGAAAAATGCTTAATTCATAATTTTGTTATTTAGAAGATGGTTGGATACATATTAGTGTAATTTAAATTCATGGCTCATACGGTGTATCCCAAGGATTCGGGTCCTTTGGTCTAAGTACGGTATTATGCTGTGTTTCTTTTAGATTTAAAAGTGGTGCACTTCATCGAATATCTACATGACTGAGTCTTTTGTATGGAATATTTGTAATTTTCTTTGCTATTTCATTCATCTTTCGCTTCTATGGGGTATAGGTTTTACCTATTTGTGGTTTTGGTATTGTGTGGTTTGATAAGGGATTCGTTCTGGTTTTACCAAACACCAAGTTAATTAGTCATTGCACTCATACTCTTTTCTTAAAGGTAATAAAAAGAGTAGCAATGAACAAAAGGCTCGAATGGCCAAAGTGAAATACCCCTAGAATTAGAGCTTTTGAGTTCAACGTCCTTGGAACAACTTAAAGGTTCTAAAGGCCCATCAACAAAACCTAGAATTTAAATATGGGGTCCAAGGCCCATTGAGATTGAAAAAGAAAAGGGGCTTCAAAAAAGGCTTATTGAAATTAGGGGTCTAAAAGACTAATTAAATATTTTGTGGGGGTCTAAAAAGTCAGTTTCAAATTCATTTTGATCCCCAGACTTTACAAATTTCAAAATTTGCTGTTCCACAGCTTCTAAAATGTGGTAAAATTCAATGCTAGAATTCCTTAATTCCAAACATTATGTAGGGAAATATTCTCTCATTTTTGTCAAGCTTTATGTGGAAATTCGTTTCCCATACTGTCTTCATTTCTTTGAGCATTATGTGGGGAAATATTCTTCCTTTTTGTTTAAGCTGTATGTGAAAATTCATTTTCTCATATTGTCTTATTTCTCCTAAACATTATGTAGAGAATTAATATATCATTTTGTTAGAATCTATGTGGAAACCCAATTTCCCATATTGTTTTAATCATATTTTAGGGTAATTTTTAATTAAATTAATTCAAACTACGTGGACCTTAATCCCTTAAGGGTACGTAGGCACTTACACAGTAAGACATGTCCAATTTTCTCATTTCTTTATTTCTCTCTAAAAATTAAAATAATACAAGGGGTAATTCAAATAATAATTTTAAAGCACAAACGATTTAGGATAACCATCCTTAGAGATAGACGTTGTGGGGTGCCTAACACCTACCCAAGCGTAATTAGACTCCCAAACCCATCCTCTGGTTTCAAGGGCCAGTTTTTTTTAAAGGATCCCAATTATCCTGATAATTAATTGATGGCGACTCCAATTTTTATCTCTGTATTTTTTTCCCTTTTGTTGCCTTAAGGTCATGACGGTGATTTTTCCCATCCGTCACGTTGTGACACAAGGTTACAACTCTTGGATTTATCACAGTTTGGGAAGTGAGTTTTTCTGATCTTTGTGCCTCTATTTTGCCCACAGCCTTAGCCAATTGGCTCACTTGAGTCTCCAAATTTTTTATAGTTGCCCTTATTTCCTGTTGAAATTGCAAAGTGTTTAAGCCATGGGATTTGACTATATCTTCAAGAGGTGTACCCAAATTTGGAGGAATGGATAGTGGGGGTGGTTTGTGACCAAGATTGATTGAAACCAAATGCATTACTAGGATTAGCATTGGGGTAGCTTATGAGTAATTTCCTTAATAGCTGAAATTGGGATGATCCTCCATCCTACATTGTAAGTGTTAGAAAAAAGGATCATACTTTTCTCTTTGATAACCTTGCTATCCTTGGAATCCACCTAAGGCATTTACTTGCTGTAAATTATCCTTTTGCAATGACGGACACATGTCAGTTGCATAGCCAACCATAGAACATACTCCACAATTCTTGGTAAGTAATCCCGTCAGTTGTTGAACTAGGGAAGTGAGATTGGCAAGTTGTTGCTCAATGTTTGAAGAAATTCCAACCTCATTCACCTTTCTTGTGGGCAATTCAGACTGGGTGCCAAACTACTGTGAGTTAGCCACCATATTAGATATCAAATTAGTTGCTTGTGCATGTGTTTTATCCACTAAAGCTCCCCCACTTGTAGCATCTATCATACTCCTCTCCATTTGCATAAGTCCTTCATAAAAGTACTAAATCAGGAGCTGTTCATTGATTTGATGATGGGGGCATGATGCACATAGCCTCTTAAATCTTTCCCAATATTCATACAAGCTTTTCTCACTTTGCTTCCTAATACCACACATCTCTTTCCTAATATTTGTAGCCTTGGATGCGAAGAAATATTTTTCAAGAAACCATCTCTTTGTCTCAGTCCATGTGCTAATGGTATCGGATGGTAAATAATAAAGCCACTCCTTTGCGCCATATGCTAGGGAGAATGGAAAGGCTCTCAGTTTAATTTGTTCTTCAGAGATACCGGTTGGCTTCATACTTGAACAAACCACATGAAATTCCTTGAGATGCTTGTTTGGATCTTCCCCCACAAAACCATGGAAGGTTAGCAAAAGGTGGAGCATTCCTGATTTGAGCTCAAAAGCCACCTCAAGTTGGGGGTATTCAATGTGAAGAGGTTGTTGATCTAGAGTTGGTACAGCTAACTCCTTAAGAGTTTGGTTATTCATTGCCATCTCTTCTTGCACATGTGAGATTAGTCTAATACCAGACGATTTGCATTCAAAAATTCTTTTAAGATTTATATTTATTTCCTATGTAATAAATTCAAACATGTAGAATAAAAAGAACTAAGATTAATTACAAGACACACTAAAATAAAATAAACAAAAAAAATAAAACAAAAAAAAATAAAACTAATAGCTCCCCCACTTGTAGCATCTATCATACTCCTCTCCATTTGCATAAGTCCTTCATAAAAGTACTAAATCAGGAGCTGTTCATTGATTTGATGATGGGGGCATGATGCACATAGCCTCTTAAATCTTTCCCAATATTCATACAAGCTTTTCTCACTTTGCTTCCTAATACCACACATCTCTTTCCTAATATTTGTAGCCTTGGATGCGAAGAAATATTTTTCAAGAAACCATCTCTTTGTCTCAGTCCATGTGCTAATGGTATCGGATGGTAAATAATAAAGCCACTCCTTTGCGCCATATGCTAGGGAGAATGGAAAGGCTCTCAGTTTAATTTGTTCTTCAGAGATACCGGTTGGCTTCATACTTGAACAAACCACATGAAATTCCTTGAGATGCTTGTTTGGATCTTCCCCCACAAAACCATGGAAGGTTAGCAAAAGGTGGAGCATTCCTGATTTGAGCTCAAAAGCCACCTCAAGTTGGGGGTATTCAATGTGAAGAGGTTGTTGATCTAGAGTTGGTACAGCTAACTCCTTAAGAGTTTGGTTATTCATTGCCATCTCTTCTTGCACATGTGAGATTAGTCTAATACCAGACGATTTGCATTCAAAAATTCTTTTAAGATTTATATTTATTTCCTATGTAATAAATTCAAACATGTAGAATAAAAAGAACTAAGATTAATTACAAGACACACTAAAATAAAATAAACAAAAAAAATAAAACAAAAAAAAATAAAACTAATAAAATAAATGGAATAAAAATAACATATTAATTAAGGCAAACAATCCTTGGCGAT
This sequence comes from Ceratonia siliqua, assembly GCA_034509205.1. Lineage (NCBI taxonomy): Eukaryota > Viridiplantae > Streptophyta > Magnoliopsida > Fabales > Fabaceae > Ceratonia > Ceratonia siliqua. The sequence goes on from JASKGM010014523.1 coordinate 30,121, forward strand.
ATGGCACCAAAATTGATATGCTTCCAAAGGAGTATCAAAATAAATCATTGCAAAAGATGTTGTCGTTATTGAGTATATAGTAAGTAAAGGTCATTCCCGCAGATGATTGTTCGTAATTAATATGTTATTGACTCAAACACACTAAATTAATTAACACAATAAATAAATTATGGGAGGATTTGAAATTGAATTAGTTGCAAACTAAGTGAAATAAAAAATTATAAATTGCAAAATCAAAGATTGGAACTTTGAAATAGGATGAGAAACATAGTTAAGGAATCATTCTCCACCTCTAAACATGAACATACCAATAATTAGAATTTATCTTTCACTTTCTTTTAAAACTAACAACCCTAAGATAATCACAAGCCCGACTATCTCGATCCTTCCTTACCGTGTCGTTAAGCAAAACAAGCTCTTCACTTAATCTCTTTCCATTAAATAACGTAGAACAAGCTCTCTAAATTTAATTTAATGAAAGCAGTCAATTAAGAAAGATAGGTTAATCCAAGAAACAAACACGTATGCTCGGTTCATTTATCTTGTGTGATATTCTCCGTGCAATCTTATGAAATTATCCCATAATCATTGATCACAACTGCTACTTGTGAATAGAAAATTATAACAATTACGGATCAAAACTCCTAACCTAGCAATTAGATATCTATCATGCTCATTTAATTGCGCACTTGAATAAACAAAATAACAATCTTTATTAACAATACAACAGAAGAGCATCAACAATCTCAATTGAAAGATGAAATATTAATCTCTAAATTTAATCCCAATTCATGTCTAGGGCTTTGATATTACCCTTAACCAAAAAGAAACTTAGCCACACATATTCAAAGAATTCACCAATAAATCATTAAAGAAAAGAAAAAGAAAGATTAATGGTTGGGGATTGCTATGGTAGCTCCTTCTTCCTTTGCTCCTCTCTCTATTTCTCCATCTTTTTTCAATGTTCCAGTGGCTCTGAATCTCTCCCAAAACTGTAACAGAATCCTCTTATTTAAATATATAATGGAATCCATCTTGTAGTAGGTTATTGCTATTTTCCTATTTCATAAGTGTTCCCATTTGTTGACTCCTATTTAATTCCAATGTGTTGCCCAAGAAAAGAATCCCCTCATTCTTGCAATTTAGTTTAGCTGTTGTGTTTTGTTTCCAAAATTGCTAATTTGACCATCATTATTTCCATTTTATTCTTTTGCTTCCAAAATTCCTACAAATACAAAAAAGTAATAAATAATAAAAATCATCAAGAACTAATAAGTAAATATAGAGAAATTTAAATAAAAAATATGTAAAATTATGCACTTATCAGAGGTTGAGGGAAGCCAATGGTGGGAGCGTCTGAAGCTTGTCTTCTTTCCTAGTGAAGATTAAAGCTAAAAAGTAGGCCTTGTACATCCTCGAGAGTGGGTTGATCGGCTCGGTTATAAATGATAATAACAAAAGGGTTGTATTCTGCCGATAGACCTTCGAGGAGGTAGGTAAGGTGGTCTTTATAGCGCACGGGTTCTCCAATGATTACAAGACGGTCAGTGATAGACTTCAAGGTAGAGAGGTATTATTGGACAATTTGGCCTCCTTTATTGAGCTGTTGGAGCAGAGATTTGAGGCTCATGATGCGAGCAGTGGATGAGGACTCGTACCTCCAGTGGAGGGCTTCCCAAATCTCATATGCTGTGGAGAGGTCAACGATGTGCCCGATGGGTTCAGTGTATATTGAGGATAGAATAACTCATGATGAGTCTGTTGCTGGGTTTCCAGCTTCTAAATTATGGGTTCTTAACAAGACGAGCTGTATCCAGGAAGGGAAGAGGAGAGGGAATGTTGTGAGGAGGAGAGGGAATGTTGTCGTCTATGTAATCTTCTAAGCCACTAGCGAGAATGATGTTTAGAAGTTGGTTTTTCCATAGGAGGTAATTTCCTTCCTCCAGTTTCATGGTGAAGGTGTGAGACATAGGTGACGGTTGAATTTGTGGGGGTAGGTTAGAATCAGAGCAGCATTTTGGTTTAGACTTGAGGTATCGGTGTCAGGTGAGAGAGTGTTGGCTATAGCCATTTGAGGAAGAGGGTGTGATGCTATGTGGTTTCTCACTTCGGGCTTTGATACCATGTAAGCAAGTGAGGAATAGAGAGAAGAATGAGGGAAGAGCAATGGAAGCTAGTTGAATATGTTGTATTCACTGTATTAAAGAGTTACAAGAGCATGTATTTATATACAACAAAAGAAATAAACTAACAATATATAAATGGAAAAGGGACACGGGCACACAGACGAGGGCTACAGCAGGAGAGGGTGGTGGTTCCAGAGGCATAGGTAAACCAGAGGGAACAAAGGAGAAGAGAGCATAGCAAAAGTACAAGAGGTAAAGTTAAATTTTATCCTTTGTCTGGTTTAACAATCACAGACTATTTTTTAGTCATCAGATAAAATGTGAATAAATATCAACTGTAAGTTATTGGTCAAGTTTCAATCATTTATCTTAAGGGACACGAGTATTTAATTATAATATTTAAGTATTTAGTTATGAAACTGGAATAAATTATCGTTATTTATATGTCTGATTAACAAGTTAAAACTCAAAAGTAATTGAGAAGCCTATAGCCCACAAGGGTTGTAGCTCATAACCCATAAGTTCATTCTTTGTATACGAAACTAACTATTATAAAAATATATATCTTCAGTAGATCTAATTTATATATTTTTGTAAATCAAACTAATAATAAATATTCACGTCAATATTTTAGAGGTGGACCCACATAAGGCAAAGGAAAACAAAGATCCAAAAATTGCTACTAAAACTTGTAATTCAATTCGGGCCAAGTTTGAAACCCACATTAATGCTTACAGCCCACAGCCCAGTACTTATTTGGGTCCAGAAACAAATCCATTCTTACACATGAAGGCATCCCGCCCTATGTTTGTTGATATTCTTAGGTATACCGTTTATAAAAAAAATGATAAAATATGCTAATTATAAATCCCACATATATTTCCTACTCAAGGAGAGGCTAGCTCACTCACCAAACCTAAGTCAGGATGTTTCTATCGTCACCAATTGAAACCCACTATTATTATTATTTTAAAATGACTCCACCTGTTAATTTATCCTATGAAGGCTAGAATCTAAGAGGGTGTTTGGTACATAATCTTACTTACTATGCTATATAAGATATTATAATAGAGGATATTAAAATATAAAATATTATGTTTGGTATGATAATTAAAAATTTTTAAAAAATAATACAATTAAAGTTTTTAAAAGTTAAAAGTAATATGATGAGAAATTTTCATAATTTTTAGGTAATATAAAATATTATCTAAAGTAGTATCATCCTATTATACCATAATATATTAGATGATACTAGTATCTTAAATAACAATGTATTAAATATAAATATCTTTTATACTTAATACTAGTATCTTACATTATATGGATGATTGATAGGGACTTGGGTAGTTGGGCAGCTTGAAAAATATCTTAGATTCTGTCATCTGTCTATCTATAAATATTTTAAGATAAAATCATGCATGCCAACTATTTACGGATCCGAATCCCATGAAAAAAGGAGGAATCTTTTCTTTATAATCGTGACCGTCCAATTTCTTGGACGGCCACAATTATGCTACGTGATAAATTTAAAAAAAATAAAAAAAATATTTTTTCTTCCTTTCTCCTTCTCCTTCCCCTTCTCCTTCTCCTTCTCCTTCTCCCTCCTCTCCTTTTTCCTCCTCCCTTCTCTCTCTCTCTCTCTCTCTCTCTCTTCTTGGTACCGTCCAATCTCGCCTTTCTTCTGCCGCAAATGGTATTAATCTTTGTACCATGAATTATTGGGGTTCTTGAGTGGTTTGTGCTTCTGTTCAGAGGGTGGGGTTTGGCGGACTGATTTTTATGAAGTCTGGTAACATGTTTGGCATATGGGAACTTATGTTCTATTTCCTTTTCATGGATTTCGTGTCCTCTCTTGAATATTGACGCACGTTAGTATGATGAGTTCGGAATTTGGCTGAGGTTAAATAATGATATATTTGCCAATGTATATGGATATCCCAAGTGGTATAGCATTCCACGGTTGATCTGTGCTCTTTGGGAATTTTTTTCCTCATATGATATA